>JAPMAE010003879.1:0-12649 GCA_036584705.1 Rhyacophila sp. 25_7
CGACTGTACATAATTTGGTTGACTACATTGGCGAGTAGTGGTGGCCAATTAATCTTTTTTGTGCCAGACACAGTGTCACGACTGGACAATCTGAGAATTAGTATTCAAAAATATAACTTTAATATTTGTATCAAAAGTATATTGAATGTTTCAATATCATGACTTTGTTTTTAATGATCATATCTATGCGTTTTCATATTTAAAAATAATCAATTCTGTCTAGCAAACTACGATTCAAGTTGTTTGAGCTAACTCGATTCTGGCGTATGATCGGTTAAGCCCCTCATTTTATGTTTTATATTTTGTTCTGGGTATTAAATTAACCCATTATATTGCAGTACACAGAAATAATAGCATATTATTGCAACGTAACAAATCAATTTTGAAAAACTAACGTAAATCGTTATGACAATTTTCTTTCTACATATCGATTTTATGACGGGTAATAAGTTCAATATGAAATGATGCATGGAAACGTCCCGATACGATACGTTTGAAGACAGTTACAATATATGACCCACCTATAAGATATTGTTATAGGTTTTTTACGCTTGAAATAATATCGGCGTACAAAAAAAAAACTGGGCATCTTGGTTGGTCACTGCCTGAAAGCGTTCACTGATGCCGTTGTGCGTAGACAGGGTAAAAATAAATGTGCGCTAGGAAATGAAAAACGATCAATCCTGTTCGACGTTTTCTGAATGGTGAAGCCTCACCCTGCTAATCAGTCGTCAGCAAAACGTCATGTACCAATACTCACATACTTATTAAACTCCATCACAGTGATTGACAAACGTATTACGTAAGTGTTAAACTTTATATATATCTTCACATTATATTCGTACAAGCAACACATTGTTTTAAATAAGTTAGTTTGGGTAATTGCAGTACACAAATTGCATATATGAAGCATCTAATTACAAAAAGTGATACGAGTACATTTCAACATTTTCAGCAAACATTTTTTTTGAGATTTTTTTATTTAAATCGTATTCAACGTTTAAATTAGAATAACATTACGGCATTTATTACCTGATAAACTTTAAAATGAAATAAATAATTAAATGGCCGCGGAATCAACCAGATTTGAAATATTCACAATGCATGAATATTTCGTATTTTTTTTTTCATAAGTTTATATTGAGTATTAGAACACATAGTATACAATTGTGTGTAGAATACGAACGTATTTTTTTCTGGATGTAGAAAAAATGTGCTTATATCGCTTTTTGTAACTAGGTGCTTCATACGAATTTTAAGCTAATGGTGAATATAAATCTATTGTAATATATCTCTGAAACTTTTTTGTTGACTGATCAACAATTACTTCATTTTCTGTTCAGTTGGGATGTGATTAAAGTATTTTCAGCAAATAGGTAACGTCTCATCTTCACTTTAGATGTGATGAGAGGCTACATGGTCCATTTCTTCATCACCTCATTTTGCACGTTCCCAAAATTCATCGCAAACATCTGTTTTCTAAGCTCAGTAAATGGTTATTTTGAAACATAATGTGCCATGATTTGCTATTATTTTTAAAAAAAAAATATTAAGTTTTTTTAAAACAAATGTTGGTAAAAGCTCGTTATTTACAATAATACAGTTATTATAGTTACATTTGCAGTATTTATTTAGTTAATTAAAACAAAGCTTAAATGTTATAGAAAGTCGTAAATATAATTTCAAGAAAATATTCTCTATCACTGGATATTTAGTACGTCATATACGAATGTAATTTATCGAAGGGGGTTTTTTTATATTAGTCCATTCCATATAACTAGCTATCCATAAAAAATGGTTCTCCTTTGGAATATGAAAACTGTCAGACAGTTTTAGTAATTTTTCATTATTCAACCTCCATGTAGCATATGAATATTAGAGTGATAAAATATTATGCAATTACAATACTCGTATGTTTAAAAAAGTTAGGATTGAAAGTGGATTAATTAAATTATACTTAAGATAAAGACGATTTAGAAAAAAAGATTTAACGGGACAAATTTTATAGCCTGCATAAGTTTTTCAGAAAATAAATAATAATTTTTGATTTTTTTAATGTTAATATCAAGATAAATACAATATTTACTCATGCGTGCTTTCCATTTGTTTGAATGAGAACTCTGCCATTTCTAAGGGTATTTTTTTGGAAGTATAGTATTTTAAAATTAAATCAAATATATGAAGATCGTATTGATGGCAATACTATTTACTTTATTAAAAATATCATTTTCTGTCATTAGCGTTTAAATATTATTTCAAGCGTATGAGCACTATGGCTGGATCGAATAAAGCGCAACCTGGAAGTCCGATTTACAAGTTTTTCGAGCAGATTGGACTGTATATCAACAATATGATTTTTCACTTCAAAGTCGTCCAACGCATCTGGTTTATCAACGTACTCGTAGATTAACAATTCCACATTTCCCTACAAAACATAATCCAAGTGTTAAATTACATGATCTTGGAGGCCAATTCATAGATTAATTATGCGAAATTAGGCGCTAATTCAATGTTTTCTGCATGTTGCGCCATCTTGTTGAAATCACGGATTTTTCATATTAATGTCATTCAACTGAGAAACAAAAATGTCAATAATCATCGATCAAATCGGCTGTTATCATTCAAATTGGCTGTCGCTAGAAAAAGTGTTCGAAAAACAACCCTCTATAAAAAACCCTTATTTTGTGTGTTAGTTTTAAAAAATCTAAATCAATACTAAATACTTCATGAATAATTAATGTTTTTTTCTCATTTATAAACTTGAATTAATTATGTGCTATATACTCGTATATCCTATAAACTAAATAAAGTGTTCCGTTAAAATTTGTGGATTTACGAAGTGTTTCATTACAGGAAAATTTTTGGAAACCCTGAATTAAATCATAGTAATAAACCAAAATTTTACTGTACGTATTGACTATTGTACATTAGATACAGATTATTTATTAAAATTATGTACGTATAAATTTATTTAAAATAAAATTTTAGTTTTCTGTAGAATTTTTAAAAGATTCTTGAATGTAAAACTTTATTTGAAGCGTCTAGTTACAAAAATCGATAAAAGTATATTTTGCCGAAATCGAGAAAAAAATACGTTTGCATTCTACGCACAATTTTACGAGTACACCATGTGTAAAAATTTTATGTTCCAAAACACAATATAAATGTGAAATGTTCATATATTGGAATGTTTCAAATCTGAATAATTCTGCGCGTATTTAAATATGTATTTAATTTTATTTTTCAGCCAATAAACTCCGTTATTTTGTTATAATTTTAACATAAAATACATTGAAAATAAAAAATCTTAACGTAAGACAAAATTTTATCTTGAAACATGAGAAAATGTTGAAATGTGCTTATATCGCTTTTGCTAACTAGATGCTTTAGACAAAATTATATAATCACCGAAAAATTATAACTTAAATCAGTTTTTCATAGAGCACACTAGTAATATCTCCAAGTAAGTAGACATCTGGTAAAAAATTGTAGCGACACTTTGAATTTCAACTATGGCCTTATCATTATTATGTAAAAAGAAAAACAAAGCATTGTTTTTTTTAAATCTCTATTTAAAAACACAAAATCTACAAGGAGAATAATATTATTCCGGTAATTCAATTTATTAAAAATTTCCTCCCGAAATTTCACTTTTCTGTTGAGTGATTTCCAACAAAAAAGAACAGCATATTTTTCTCTCGAATTTATATTTTTTTTCCTACTCGTAGTTCGTATTTTTAGAGGTTTCTAATTAATAACATAATTGAATAAAATCTTCGCTTAAAAATATCTCGAGATGAATTATTATTTCCTCGTCGGCGCGCCTGTTATATATATAATTATATAAAGTCTTTCGCGTTATACAAATCTGAACACATCAGCCTTATCTTTGACAATCAACGGTTTTACTATGTATTTAATAACACAGACTTTTTGTTTATAGTGTCTGAGTGATAACAGTTTCTTCTTGGAGTTATTTTATAATTATATTTTATCAAAACCTCCTTGAATATTTCAATGTTAAATAAATTTACTTGGCGTTGTACATTTAAATTTTAGAAAATTTCTCAATAATAATTTCAGTGGTATTTAATTAGTATCAATACCTTAACAAAAGATGACGCTGATTGAAAATTGTAACAAACTGGACTCTTGTTTGACATGGTTGTGAAAAGCAAAAATTTGTTGATCGACTGATAGATAATTTAATGTTACAAAACACAAACCCAAAACATTAAGCTCACGGTTGAGTTAAACGTTATTTGTTATTTTTTTTCAGAAATTAACAGTATATTTACGTAGAAAGAGCTTTACAATTACATTGTGATTTGATCGTTTGCATGACTTGTTAGTTGAAGAGTATGCAAGAAACTGACAAAAAGAACAGTGACAGCAAATCTGAAAATATGAAATGAAATAATACATGGACTCTGGATTTCTCAAGTGATGAAAGTGATATCGTACCAAATATACGTAAACTGGTTCGTCTATTGTCTGATTGTGAATAACCTTTATTAGAAAATTTTTAGAAGTATTTTTTTAATAAAATTAAAATACAATGAAAAATAATGAATTTCGTATCAGAAATTCATTGATTTTTATACAAAAAAACATATCCGTCGTATTTATTTTTATTTTAGTATTCTTTTTTTACACGGTATTCCGTGGAAGTATGCAGCTTTAAAAAAGTCCAGTGAATTATTGTATTTCACATTTGACAGCTTAATTAGGGAGACATTTTTTTCTCGTAGAGTCACAATATAATCGAGTATATTATTTTGGAAAAAGAGTCAAATGATAAACTATGTCCTATAGTAGGTACTATAAAAATGTCGATATCTCAATTTTGCCATAAATTAACATAGTGTAGTTTACTCCCGAGGCACCGATATAAAATATTATATAACGGTGTTAATATTCCAATTTTAATAACCACATTTACTTCTTTTTTTAAATTTAAATTTTAATACGATTTGCTTATCTCTTTGACTAATCATTTTAATCTTTTTTTTGTTTTCTTTTTTAAAATTACATTGAGTAGACTAGTTTCCAATTTTTCCCAAAAAAACAGTAATGTAACGCTTAAAATTCAATCCCAGTGCAGGCGTATTAACCATTATGACCCAACCAATAGAAATGTATTTGCGCTGAATGTTAATTACTGAAATGTTGTTATTTTCTACATTCAATTTAAATTTCATTAAGTTGAAAGTTGCACAAAAACAAAGAAAAAGCTATTAATTAAAATATTACAACAAAATATAATTGCGAAATCACAGTTTCATGAAAGGGCCAAAATAACGTTACGTATAACCTTTAAAATAGCTTTAGTCGTCGATAATAATTTTAAAATAAACTCTTTGGCGTAAAGCTGTTAAATATGTACTTTGAAATTATCACACTATTTCAAATGTGTTTTTATAATTAATATCAACCCTGTTAAGGCAAAAATGTTTAACCCTCAGATGTTGGAAAAGTGCTTTAATTTGAGAATCATAATGTACACAACTAAATACACGTTCTGTCAAAAAGAATTAAGCCGATAATGCCGAATTATTATTGAAATTCAGCTTTAGATTTTGAAAAAAGAATAAATAACCTACTTAGTTTGTGTGGAAAGAAAAAAAAGCATTTACCCTCAATTTTAATGATTTCCCTTCAATAACTTTTTTTCATTATCAGATCAAGACAACAAAAAACCAATTTATTGATCATCGTGCACTTTGTGTTAATGTGACTTTGACTAAAAATCTTTTAAAAATGTTTTTTGTACCTCCTGTAATTTTTTTTTGTGTATTAATCCCGTTTGCCTAAACATGGTCGATACACTTTAAAGAAAACTCATTTTATTTCATTTTTCCTAAATTCTGACAAGAATTTTAGAAAAACATAATACATTATATTTTTTTTTTAATTTCATATATGCTTCGAGATGGGTCATATGATATCTTCAGAGTGTAAAGATTTTCTTCACAATTATTTTTTATCAGTAATAGTTGTTAATTTTAGCTCAATAATTTTTGGTTCATGTCCTGCCTACAATACAAATAAATAAACATTTGAAAAAATGTTTCGACCAGCTACGAGACTTAAATACGCGACCCGTGAATGATAGGTGGATGCACTATCCACCAGCCAACTAGCCTAATGAAGACAAGAATGCGTAGGTATTATAATGACCGTATTTAGGCAAAAGAGAGAAAACGTTTTTTAATGATTTTAAATCAAAGGCACATCATCACAAACTTGATGTGCATAATGACCAATAAATTAGTGATTTATTTTCTTGATCTGATAATTTAAAATGTTATCAAAAGAAAATTATTAAAATTGACGCTAAATACCTTTTTTCTTTCCACACAAACTTAGTAGGTCGCTCATTTTTTTAAAATGTAATGCTGAATTTCGACAATAATTCGGCATTTTCAGCTTAATTCTTTTTGACAGAACGTATATTTAGTTATGTCCATTGTGATTCTCAAATAAAAGCACTTTTCAATAAACTAAGGATTACGCCTTTTTGCCTAAGCTGGCTCGATAAAACAAGGTTAGCTATATTCTTCTTGCTTTTTTTGTAATATTAAAATATCACTACCTATTAAGTGGATATTGAATATTTTATTACTGGCGAAAAACATTAAACCTACCAAGGATTATTTAGCTGATCAAATTAAGTGCTTCTAGAAATACTTTTATTCTGAAAAAATGTCAAGAAGATTTACAGTTAAGAAAATAGAACTTTAAGAATAAATTTTCTCAAAACAGTCTTTTTTGACTTAACGCCTTCTGCCAGTATAACAACGATATATGAAATATATATTATTATTTCTGTATGTACAATATCTGCTTTATTATATTGAAATTATAATTTTCAATATGTTTATATCGATTTCATAAAACATAAATAAGCGATAAAATAAACATATATTTAAACGTAACAAAATATTCATTTCATTATCTTGATTATTGTTGTTTTTATTTCATTTGTCATTACTTCTTTCTTATACAGCTATTGTTTAACGAAATTCATTAATTCTAGGTTGACATTTATTTTCACGTAAATTCACGATTTTATTCGTTTTACGGATTATTATTATCAAACAAAAAAGAAAATATTACGTTTATTTATTAAAGAAAATACTAAATGATAATTTGATACGAAAAATTTGGCAGACTTCGAGCGTTACTTGAAAGAATTTTCTCTCAAAGTGACTTAGCAAACTTGCAAATATATGTATCATACACCACATAATTTTGAGAGAATAGTCATTCATGTTGACAGTTTATTGTTTTTGAGTCAAAAGTTTTCCTTTGATACGTTATTCGAACTGTTACGAGTATGTTGCCAATTTATAAACAATAAAAATGAACTTTTTATTATCATCGCTAGAAACAATGGGGATCGTCAATATGCAGGAGTTCACCATATTGGTACATTTTATACTTGTAAACTTTCAAAATTGATCTTATTTCAATACGAAGAGAACTAACTATGAAAAGATAAAGCTCAAATATAAATAATTTTGTCAGATAAGTTATTCAAATAAGGAATTAATGATTACACTTTGCGTAAATAAAATATTCGAATTCAGGAAGATGTTTATTAAGACAACACTAAGATACAAATGTTATTCAAAGTAAAAACAATATTAGAATAATTATTATTATTATTTTCGTACGTAGTTGCTTCTTAAACTATAAGTCTTGGGTAGAAGTGATTCTTTTATCAATTGGCTAAATATCAAAGAGTAATGTATTGATAACATTGAGTCAATATCCGATTTTCAGTCAAATTGCATTTCCTACTAAAAGCGATATATGGCATACGTGTCCATGGCATGCAGTGTATCCCAGGTATATATAAGTATACCTACTAAAGATTTGTAAAAAAAAAAGTTTTTACAAAGTTAGTCACAATAATCTATGTATTCTTATATCCTTCCGATAACTGAAGCAAGTGTTGAAAAGTCCTTTAGAAAGTTAAAAATTATAAAATATTTCAAACGAAAGTCAATTCGAAAATCCCGACTAAACAGTCTCGTATTGTTAGCCATTGAACACAGGTATGCATTGAAGTCTGAGCTTAAATAACTTATTAGTGATTTCGCAAACTTTAAATCGAGAAAGAAGAAATTTCAAAACCGTTAAGTAAAATTTATTTTCTTATAAATTTATTATATTTATAGCTTGTGTAAATAATATTAGGTACTAACAAATATGGATAATTATTTCATCTAATTTTTAAAAAACCATGTAAACGGGGAAAGGGCTTGCGTAAATTTTGCATGTAGGCCCAAAATTTCTAGCTACGCCGCTGTGAATGACGCAATACTTACAAAATACTGCATTATTATCAATAATAAAGAAGTAAATAAACTTCATTGAAATATGAGATACTCTTACCAATTAGGTAAATTCCCTCAGTTACAAAGAATGATATACTAATAAAATCATATTAAATAATTTTGTTTACTAAAATTAAGAATTTTTTAATTGAAGGGCTTAGTTACAAAAAGCGATAAAGACACGTTTAGTCAAAGTCGTGAAAAAGATACTTTAACATTTTACACACAGTTTTACACTATATGTGAAAATTTAATGTTCCAAAACCAGATATAAACTTATAATAAATATATATAAATACTTCAAATCTGGTTGATATCCCGAGTACTTAAATATGTATTTTATTTCAAAGTCTTATCAGCTAATGAACTCCGTTATTCTCTTCTGATTTAAACATAAAACATGTTTAAAATAAAGAATCTTACTATAAAACAAAATTTGACCCAGAAACATGAAAACATTGTTTGCGGAAAATATTGAAATGTGCATATATCACTTTGTGTAACTAGAGGCTTCAATTATTTATTAATATCGTTGTTAATACATAATTGAGAGTATAACAGAACTTTTTTTCCCCCACCACTTACCCGCCAGTATCTGCGGCCGCGATTGTGCGCGACCGCCTTCCTGACACCGCACGAAAGAATCTCTGATTTAAATGCCTAATTTTATCTTAACCACTCTCATACCAGAGCTGCATGGGATGGTATCACCATGCACCGGAGTGCGAAAGAAATTTATAAAAGTTGTAGACTATCTAATTGTTTTATAGCTACTCCTTAGTGGCATGAAGTGCTCTGTACACCCGGTGTGTTTAATACTCAATCAATCTGGCCGTCCAGGCCTGAGTCCGATGAGTTTACTTAGAAGTCTGTCTGAAATTTCTCTCCAAAAAATGCCGGAAATTTGTAAAATGCCTTGAAATTAGAATAGGTGGATACCATGTTTGCATACCCGATAGGAGCCGTGTGAGTACGGATCCTGGTGAATAGCTCTGTGCTAGGTATTATAACAAGAACTCGATTATTTTGACAAATTTCAACAGAGTAAACACCGCCATTTAATAATTCTGAAAGCATACTCCTTGTTTGGCAACATATTGGAAGCCAGTACTAAAAAAATAATATTAAAAAATCGTAAATTTACAAACAAATCTCAAAGCAAAGCAAAGCATTTAGAATAAACAAAATTCACGAAATGATGTAATCTTATACAAATATACATACCCGACATAATCCATTTATTCTTTTTTAACAATAGTCTACTAGTTTCGATTGAGTAAACAAGATACAGAATAAGTGTAGCAAAAAAGATTTCGTATTTCAATTATTATGTTTAATATTATACGTTTTTCCTCGCAAGCCTAGCTGAAACTGGCTGCTTTGAAATGTAAAGATGACTGTTTAACTGTCCATATTAGTTTATAAAGATTTTATCTGTTTTAGAGAAGATAAGGAGAATATGATAGTTTATAATATCGCCGGCATACTAGCAAAAGGCGTAAGTCAAAAATTACTCTTTTGAAAAATATGATTTTTAATGTTTGAGTCACTTACATATATTTAACTGGGACAGTAAATCTTGTTGACTTTTTTACAGAATCACTATATACCTAGAAACACTTAACCTGATCAGCTAAATAATTTTTAGTCAGTTTAATGTGTTTTTACAGTAATACAATATTCATTGTCAATTTGACAAGTAGTGACATTTTCATATTATATAAAAAGTAGAAAAAATATGGCTATGATTGTTTTATCAGATGATAGAACGTGTAAAAATCTACCAATCTCAATTACTAGATCAAAACGGTCACTTTTTGATATATCGCTTTTTGCCAGTATACCGACGGTATAAGAAATTTTGAGCGCGTTACTTATTGATAAAAATAAAGATACTTTTCTGTCACTTCTCGTTTATTAAGAAATAATTTTGTTACTACGAGATAAAATTATAATATCATTTTTTGTTAGATTGAATATAAATATAACGTACATATTTTTCTTATCGTGTGTCAAAATTAACTGTTACATGTGTGGTTTGGTTACACAAAAATCAATTTGCATCAACAATTACTGGTTAATTATTATTATTTTATTTTAAAGAAAGATAAACTTAACTGTAATTCAAATAACCTGACAATATTTTAAAATCTCTTATACCATCATGATAAAGGAAATTTTCAGATTTTGGTAGACTTTTCTGTCAATCAATACATCTGGTATTGAAAAAAAACCGTTCACAGACCTATTATTGGAATTTGTGTTAAATTTTGATGTTTTTATTACTAAATTTTAATAAATGCTACTTCAATTAATAAATTATATTATGAAATTTCTATGAATTTCAGTCGTCTAGGCCGGTACATTTCAAAAAATAACAATCAAAAGGTTTTTATTTTGCAAATAATTTATAAAAAAGAAATTTCAAAAATAAATATGCAATTAAATTAATAAATATTATTAATAAAAAAGTATAATAAGTAGTTATTTAAACATCCTATACATTGATTAAAAGTAGGTATCTAAACAATTAAAATTTAAAATTAAATAAAAAAACGTATCAAGCAATTGAAGAATTAAATCACACATCAAAACGTGTAACACTTTTAATAAGATTTTATAAAATATTAATAAAAACTAAAAAATATAGTACGCACAAGTGAGGTATCTAAAACAATTAAAATACAAATTATAAGTACACCAAAAAGTTTTTTTACTGTAGAAGATATCTACACAAAAACCTAATTATCCAAAACTATGAAGAAAATAACAAAAAACAATTTGAGATGAATTTATCAAGAAAGTCCCAATAAAACATAAAAATTCCAAAATTGAATACTTAACAAATGAAAATGGTTAAATTATTTTCTCTTTCGAATTAAACATTTTCCTAATCTTCGAATAGCAATAAAGAAATATATAGATGACATTAAAAAATCAAATTAAGGTTCAAAACTGTACTTGTTCTCAAACATAGCTAATTGACTTTTTTAATAGTAGTAATATTTTTACAACCCATTAAATTGAGTAGAAAGACTACATCTTAGAGTTCAACAAGGAGGCTTTTCCGTTTTTTGTGGAACTTATAAATATGGCTGCACTGAATGCATCCATATTATCCAGAGTTTATACAAAATAATTAATGCAGATGAAAACATTTCAAAAGAGCTTTAAGTTTAGAATTGGCAAAGTTCAGTGTCCGAAAAGCAAAAATTAGTAACATCAAGATACTTTCAATATTATTTTAACATATTATGGTAAATCTATACTCATGACATTAATAAATAATACCTTGTTGGATTTAAAAGAAGAAATTGTGAATTTTATTAAAATAAATCGATAAAAAAACTAGGTTATTCTGCAATATCTATCAAAAACCTGTGTGTCTAATACACAGACTAGAAAAAAGTTATTTTGTAACCTAATTACGACTTTTTCCACAGGATTAACCTTTTATTTTACTATATCTTATAGTTTACCATTGCAGCCAGATTTTTTTAGAGAAAGAAAAATAAAAATTTATCCTAAACTAAAAGAATTACGAGTAGTATTTCCTCGCATGATAGCAGATCGGATATCTCTAATTTCTATAAAGTACAATTTGATTTCCGCTTTTAGATCATATTATTTTAAAATTCACAGAGAGAAACGTTTTATTAACGTAATTTTTCGAAAAATGTGATCTTGATAAACTAAAAAAGATTGAACAAGAATACTATGATGTTATGGTGACTGCCACAAAAAAATCTTCAAAATTGGAGCAAAATTTTTAAGCTCTATGTTTGCAATTAAGATATATTTATAACTAAATATTATGAAAACATTAAAATTATAAAGAGAAATTGAGAACGCTTAGATCGAAGTTAATCTGAAAACTTAATTAAAAAACGTTGAATTTAATTGAAAATTTGACGGGTCTTCCCAAGCAGCAGATGATTTGAATTTGAGAAAGTGGACTAAAAAATCACTATAGTTCCACTCGCGTAGATGTCAAATTATTGAAAAGGCTATCATATCTATCTTTGTTTGTATTTTCTTTTTTTCTCATATTTTTTTGTATATATTTTTCCAGGACTAGATTATTATAGCTGGACAAATAGAAGTCGAGATGAAATAAATTGGGCACGCCATTTTTGCATAAAACTATCTCAACCCTCTTCGAAACTTCTGAAAGATATTTCATTACTACTTTGAAAGAAAAGCATTTTCTTATTAACTTCGGCCTACAATATTTTTTTACTTACGCTTGTCTACTAGGAAAAATATTTACTTTAATTTTCAAGCCTTACGCTAGACTTGATACA
>JAPMAE010003881.1:4171-14788 GCA_036584705.1 Rhyacophila sp. 25_7
TCTTGAAAAAATGTGTTTTACCTGTAAAGTATGTTTTATATATCAAAAGCAGCAAAGTTAAAAAAAATATCATTATCGTCATTTAATATACCATGTGAATACCACACAATGCACATATATTTTTTGTAAAAATATTTTCCCAAATGCTCACCGCTGTAATCCGTGACCTTTTAATGTTTGAATAAAAGATTTTCGTCTTGTCAAGTGAACGTAAAATTAAAATGTACACAAAATAGGCACCTGTTAATTATATTTACTTCACGGTGAAAAGTATTTTTATTTTATTATTTTTTTTAATTAATTAAACTCAAAATTTAAAAAAAATGCTGGTTTATATTCATTGCAAGCCATAAAATGAGCCTATAGAATTGGCGTTATGCACAGAAATACTGCACATGTGATTAATAGTATATCTATTAAAATATATTCAATACCAAATAAAAATATTGCTACAATAAAAGAATTATATTTTAGCTTTTCAAAACTAAAATTAAATAGTAATTTATCAACCGTGCTTATGTAAAAGGAAGTAACTCTCACAAAACAAATTGTAAGTGAGGCACAAAAAACGTGTTTTAATAATTTTTAGTCACATTAACACAAATTTAATGTGCATGATGACCAATAATTTAGTTTTTTATATTTTTGATCTGATAATTAAGAAAGTTATTGAAGAAAAATCAATAAATTTGACGTTTAATGCTTTTTTTCTTTCTATACAAACTTGGAGGATCGTTCTTTTTTCAAAATCTAAAGCTGAATTTTGATAATAATTTTCGGCTTAATTCCTTTTGACAGAACGTGAACATTGTAATTATCAAATAAAAGCATTTTTCAAAAAATTAAACCATTATGCCTAAATAGGATCGAATATATCATACGTATAGTAAGCTTCTATTATACATGTATATATTGTTGTACTTTATGGTGAGAAAGAAATTTAATACAAAATTAGCTTCATAATGCCATTCCATTTTTTTTTCATTTAAAAAGTGTCATTAAGAGATACAAAAATAAGTCAATAAATAATAAAAAATTGATATTGGGATAATCTTAATGTACTCATGAAACCACAGTTATATGTGAATATGAAACTTTGAGTCCAAATGAGTAACAAAGCTTTACAGGTGTTACAAAAAAGATGCTTCAAAAACCACTTAGCCTAGAAAACAAAAAAATTAAAGCTTTTGCAATCGTACTAATGCTGAGTTCCTAAGTAATTAGTATTTAATATAATCAATGGCTGGGTGAATAACGTTATAAGAAATGAAAAATCTAGAACTTATTAAAAGGTATATGAAAGAAAGCCAATAAACAGGGTCGTTCTTAGCCGCCCCAAGATAATGGATAAGTTAAGTCTCGAGAGATATATTAGATTGAGTGTGAACGGTTGAGAAAGAAAGCTAAATACAAAGAAGTTTTTATAGTGATAATGTATTAAAAAAAAAATGAATCATAGTGCAATACCATAGATATTAAAATACTATAATAAAATAATGATATGATTAGGTTGTTGTAATAGAAAATGCGGATAAATTTTATGTTCAAACTATCCTCTTGATTTAGTGAAATTACGAGTATATCCCTAAAATTCAGATATATTACATACTACCGATGATAGTATGAGAAATGTTGTGTCACATTTCAGATCAAATATATACTTTATCTCGATATTAGTATCATTTTCTGTTATTCGTAAACGGTAAAGTGGCTCCAGGAAACGTTTGATTACAAACATTCTACGTATAGTGTAGCGATTGAAGTTTAAAATTAGTATGCTCATTGGTAATTAATACGCCTGACAAATATTGTACGAGTATTGTATACAATTATGATAAGTATATTACTGTGAGATAATCTGAATACTTGTTGAAAGGTTTAGTAATGAATATTATAAATCAGTTATCCAGTAACATAAAAAAGCTCGGAACTTTGATAAATATTAATAATTTGAAAACATATCTTTTAAAATTCGATAAAAATAAGCATTTTTTGTAATAATGTTGTATAAAATAATTGTTCTTAAAACATACTGAAAAATAATGATTAATATTTGGTTAGATAAAAGCTTACAAAAAACTAATTTTAGAAAGATGCCACTTGTAAGAAAAATATTGTATTAATTTGAAGTGTATATTATAAACGTAACTTTTACAATCATTTTATCACACTCATAAGTGACTGGTAAATGCATCTGACTTGCAAGCCGAAGGTTTAGTGTTCGATTTGTGCATTTAAAACCAGGACATAGACCAAAGTGCTTGAGCTAATAACTAATAAATATTACTCGTAAAAAAATCTGTCAAAACAATCTTCACATTATAAAGTTTTATATGGCTTATTTCAAAGCGGACAGATGTAGTTAAAAAAAGGAAAGAAATGTTCACAATTACATGTATTAAAATATTAATAGCTGAAAAAGATTCCTATCGTTATCGGCTGCCCAATTTCAAAATCCAGTAATCGTTTCAGGAAAATAATATTAAAACGAGTATGTGCATTTACCAATATTTATTACCTATAAAGTGAGTGTAAGTTTATACGTTTTAATATTTTTTTTTATAATACGCCCATATAGACACTGATTTTATATAAAATATCGTCAGTAAAATATGCATAATAGCCTACTTCTATAGAATGTAGATTAAAACGAAATCTTAAAAAAATGTCAGTTAATTCTTCAGTTCAGTCTTCAGCAATAAATGGAATAAATAAATAAGTACTAATTTATCCGTTGAAAATGTTCTATCAGACAAAATTGGCCTTGATTTTTTTTTTTAAATATTTGTACAAATACTCCTAATAAGTATAAAACTAATAATATTGTTTTAATCTTTATTATTTTAACTGATATGTAACATTTGATTGATTAATAATAATTAAAATTTTAGATAATTATATATGTACTGTATTTTGTAATTAAAATATTAAACTAAATACAAAAAATGATTTACCATTTTAAAAATGTATAAAGAAAGCTTTGATATATATATGATATATGTTAGTATTTTTCCGGCTAAAAAAGCACAATTGAAACTAAACTTGTCAACACAATAGTATGTCGTCTAACATTGCAAATAATTTCTCGTTTTACATCTCAAATACACCCGAGTCTGCAGAAAGACTATTTATCGAGTAAATTTACCGGCTTTGACTGTATTTTCCGTACGCTGTAACTTAAGTTTAACCACAAAGGGTGGTTAAGCTTAAAACCTTGTTGAGAGAAAATTGGTTAGTGGTAACTATTAATCCTACAAGTGCATGCATAAGGCTGGTTTTGTTTGTCTCAGTAAATCCATTATTAACTAAACACGTCGGGAATTTAAATTAATCAATGTGGCGTTGTGACATTATAGCATTTACAGGGAAAGGCTTTGAAATGAACAAATCACATCATTAGATCATCTTACATCAACTCACATATACCACTGCAAATAAAATATTATTTTTAAATCAATAATATTTTTGTGGAGACCTTTCAATTATTGAGTTTTTTGGCATACAAATTCTGGGAGCGAATTACTTTTGCACATGGCATTTTTTCTATTTAATCCAAGATGGCTCTCAAGTGTTAAAATAATTATTTAGTTAGTATGTCTGCTCCCATTTCATATTGAAAAAAATACTCTTATGACAAATATGAAACTATGAGACTGATTTATCCGATGTTCATGTGGTCTGTATCAAAGTAACACTCAAACTAAACTAAAAACTGGTGGTTTAGACAAAGTTAAACATTGCGATAACGAAAACAGTCAGTATACTTACTTTCATCAAATTTATTTGAAAAATTAAGTTATTTTTGTTTGAATGATATTTTCAACAAGAAAAACGAGTTTTGTTTTTTTTTAATATTGTATATTAAAAAATATATAATTTTTTTAGGAAGACATTAAATATTATACCGTAATTTCAATTTAATCATTTCATTCTTCATAATGAATAGTCTTAAATTACTTATATAGAATAAGACAAGATAAGAGAGGTTTTATTTTTTTAATATTTGTAAGAAATATTCGGTAAAGTTTATAGTACCCCCTAAAATTTATCGATTTTTTTACTAATAGGTTTGATTGGAATATTTATTAATAATGATTATTAAAACCTTCATGCATTATAGATTGAGAATACGTAACCAAAATTAACCTATGGCTAGTATATTTTTGTTAAAAATATGTATGTTATAGAAATATTATTGAAGTTTCGTAAAATGCTTGTCAATACAAAACATATTCAATAAAAAATAATCGAAAATATGATGGCATACGTTCTATTGAATTCATACAAAACTGTCAAAATATGAGATTAATTAAAAAGTTGAAAGCTTTGCAAAAACTTTATTAGAATTATCTGCTTGTTTATAAACTAAACCATTATTTACTGTCACAAGCAGGCCGTTGGTCATCATAATTTTACATTCTAACATATTGTAAAAATATTTTATTTAAATATTGTTTGCCCTGTATTTAAATCATTGTTTTAATACAATGGTAACTATAATATATTAGATATAACTTTTATATTAAGATACCTATTTATTTATAGTTTTTCAATAGTAAAATTTTAAAATTTGACGCATTTACATTGTGATAATTAAAACAACTTATTTATGAAACCACAAATAAGACATTTGAAAACTAAAACGAGAGTTAAAGTTATAAAAAAATAAATGAGCCAATAAAAAATAGAGAAACCTGTTGTTATTTTGAAGCCCATAAAGTTTACAATGCAATAAAAAAAAGTTGTTTATTAAGAATTCTAAAACCAAAATCAGCTTAAACACATTGTAACTCAAAATAGTTATCATTACCTAAGATTTTTAATTGATTATAGGCATTGTTCCTACGTTTTGGGATGAAGAAAAACTTATGTTATTGATCACTTAAGGAGTTACTTAGTACATAAAGACTATACTTAGACACAAAAGCAGAATTTTTATTTATACAACCCATGAATAGAAAAAAATGAATGTATGCTAAAGAAAAAGTCAATTTGGTGAATTTAGAGATAACTGATTTCCGTAATAAAACGCTACAACAAATATTTTCAGAACCATGTTTTCTATAAGATCATATTTTTACTTATGCGGGGCTCAAACAAGCGATTTAATTTATTATTTATAAAAACTTTTTTACACTGTAAATCTACAAAGATTATGGAAGTTTGTATGATAAAACTTAACATCTGTTATGTCTTTTTACAGTTGTAAAACAAATGACGTGTTATATTATTTATAAGCAGCTTAGTGATAATTTACAAATACCCATATCAAAAGTCTAACTAACATTTGTTACGGACTTGATTTATTTATCTCTTTTTCTTGTAGTATTCTTCTATAGGTTTTCTACATAATAAAAATGATTAACTGATATAAAAGTGCTACAAAAATAAAACTAAGCTTAGAAACTCTTTCACTATTGTAATATTAATAAAAAAACTTTACTTATTACTTACACTTGACTACTTTTCGTATACAGAACGATATGAAAGTATTAATTCCTAATAATATATTATTATGCATACTCGTTAAAGCAACCAAACGTAGATTTTCATATTTAATTATAAAAGTTGGTTATTAATTTAAAAAAAATATATAATTTATACGTATATAATAAAATATAAATACGTCACTTACAAATCAAGTCCATTTTCTTGTATTATTACCATTTTTATATCGAAAAGTGATCTAATAAATAAATACTAAAACTAGTCACTCTTGCGAAAAAAATCGTCTTACGTTATATTCTCATTAAGTAATTATTTAACCAATAATAGATTTTATTGTTAAACACTTATAAAATTTTATTAAACGAATAAATGAAATAATAATTTGTAACCTTTCGTTGCTCATTAAGCATTTAAACATAAACACAAGAGAAATAAAGCTCTTGAACTACATACAAATATGAGAAGTCTTTTAATATTTTAATAAAAAACAGAGTTTATATGATGTTTACATATACTAGACTAGTTTTGTCTATTTCAATAGTTTTAACCGATTAATATCAGTAAAAAATATTATATTAAAACTGTTTTATCAAATTATTACAAGTATTGTAAATACAAATTGGACATTGATCTGATTGAGACTTTTTAATGAAATGATATTTCGAAATTAATTAATGCATATTTTTAAACAATAATGCTTAGAGTCAAATATAGGCAAAATAATAATACAGCTTAATATACGATTGAATAAACAATATTTAAAAATAATTAAGAACATTGTTGTTTACAAAGCATTTCCAACTAAAATTATTTGTTAGATCATCACAAAGAAGTTTTTAAAACTTATAAAATACTTTTCACCAAGAATTGAGTGTAAATATAATTTATTGGATTAATAAAAAACATTTAAATAATGGAACATTGAAGTACCACTTGTGTTTTAAGGTCTTATCCCTCTGATGGCAACGAATCTATTTCTATTGTTTTTTTTTGTAACAAGATCCGTCAATTCCATTTTATATGGTGCGTCACATCATTGGTGTTTTTTTTGTGCAAACAATTCGTTTGACTGATAAAAAAATATTTATTCACGAGAATTGCTTAACTCTCAAGCAGTGCCATAGTGTGTAATTGCGTCAACAAATCTTTTTTTTAAATTTTAACCTTTTACTTGATATTATTGATCGATTTGTTAAATAAAATTAAACTGATAAAGATAACATAAAACAAACATTTTGAAATTTATGATAAACAATAATAAAGTTCCTCAGCGATATAATTTACTATCTTTTCCTTATTCGAAGCTTTATATAAAAATAATGTTACAACTCTACTTTCATAAAAATTTTAAAAATCAGGACAAGTTTTGTTTGTAGCATCACTTAAAAATGTCTTCACAAACGAAACGTTTTATTTTAAAAATATATTTTGGAGAAATAAGTAAAAAAAAAACTTTTTATTATTTGTATTGTTTTTATACGGATATGGAATCAAAATATCAACATTTAATTGAATGATACTATTAAATTTAATATATAATAATTGATGATTGTATTGATTAAATGTTGTCAAAAAATATGAATATCATTTTAAAAAGAAAAAATGTTTAAAAAGACTTTAAATTTAACTTTTGTTATCAATTGAAAATGTAGTAAGATACAAAATCGCTATTGAAATTAAAAAAATATATACTTATAAAAGCTATGTTGATTTTTTAAGATGAATTAGAATATTATGTTTATATTTTTGTTGAAAAAACACAGATCATTGATTATGATCCATGATCGTTATAATATTCTTGATAATATTTATTATAAATTTTATAAATATTTTTTAATTATAATTTTTTACATTGTGTGCATAAAGTATGATTATAAATATGAATAAATTTGAACCAAACTGAATATAAAATATATTGAATAACTATTGAGCAGTATTCATTTTAAAATTATCACGATCTTTGCAAATGCAATTCTATATATAAAAAAAAATGTACATAATTTTAAATTCTGGCAAGAACGTAAAAAATTTAGCTTTTACAAATATTAGTATATATAATTTAACCAAATTTCTCTAATTTTTACGTGATGTATATACACTACGTATAGTTTTTTATTTTTAAAAGTTCATACATTTTTTACCTACTATAATTGCAATGATATGTCACTACTGATATATTATTTAATACATTAAATATATAGTATCACGAGATAAATACGATTGATAGTGTTTGATACCACTGGCTTAACATAACAGGATTTAGTTTGGGAGGAATTGAATTACTCTTAGCTGCTAAAAAGAAGGCTTTGATTCGTGCCTAGAGTAAATGCAATTAAAGTGCTGGCAACTTAATCCGATGTTGTCACAGTCACTCTAAATGCCAAGAACTACTCAATCTAATCAAATCAACTAGATTTTTTACTGAATAATCAAAAAAGACAGACGTGAAAAGAAGTATAAACTGGAAAAGTTTGAATAAACATAAAAACATATACGTGAGTTTTATTTCGCTCTTAGATTAAACTTCAACTTTTCTAACAAAAATGAGGTACTTAACATTAGATTAAAATAAGTGAATATATTCTAATATCATACAAATATTCTTCGAATTACAAAAAGTTACCATCCAAAACCTTGATAGTAAGTAAAATCGATCTGTTTATTACTTATTAATTATTGATAAATGGCTCAACTCAGCTGATGAAAAGAAATTATGGTCTGACACCCTAATTGATGAGGATGTCTACATTTACTAAACAAAATACATAATATGTTTGTTTCATTGACATTAAAATAATAATGTGCAACCCTTCAATGATAAAACTTGATGTTGTTGTAGGTCCCTTTTGAACTTATCTAATTGATAGCATTTTCACATCCGTCTAAAGCAAGTAGCATAGGAAAAATCTATCTATAAGAATTTTTGTCATCTTTACTCTAAGTAACTTTGTATCTCCTTTATTGTCTTAACAAACATCTTTCCGAATTCAAATCTTTTATTGACGCAGTGTCAAAGTTATGACAAATGACAAAGTTATTCCATCAGAGCCTTATCTTTAGATAGTTCTCTTATTAAATAAAACAAGATCAACTTCGTACGCTTATGTGTGTAAGGTATCAACATACCGAGTCTATGCGTATTGATGATCTTTGTTATTTCCTGCGACGATAGTAAAATGTTCATTTTAATTATTCGAAAAATGGGAACATAATAGATCATAAATTGAGAAATACAAAAAAATATATATATATATATTTACGTCAAACTTTCCGTTTTTAATACCATTAGAATGAGTGTATGCGTTTATTTAAAAAAATAATAAAAATTCTCATCATGAGTACTTATTATATAAACGCGATTCATTTCTTCTTCTATAATGAGAAGTAAAGTAGCGTCAGTTTTTTCAAAAATATGTATCTTATATTGATTGAATGGTATTCTATTTCTTTTTCACATAAATTTCTCGATAATACGCAAGATTGTATTGAATGAAGCGGTGCAAATTTAAATGTCATTTATTATCTGGATGCACTTCTTCAAATTTTTGTATTTTTTGATTATTCAAATATATAGCAAAGCTATTTCTTTGAACGCTTGGAAATTCATCAATTTCCCATTTCGTAACCACTTGAGTTTCAAAATCTATTAATTCTGCATTGATAAAATCTTCCAAATAATTAAAATTTTCTAGGTTTAGTCGAACACAAAATTGTACGAAATGATTACTAATATCTTTGTTATTCTTGTATTCTAATATCTCATATTTCTCAAACTTGTGCGTCATCAAAATATATTGACCGTAGGCGACAGCAGCTCATGATTTAGTAAGTAACTTTTGAAAAATAATTATTTTTTCGATCGTAAGTGCGAGTCATTGAAATTCAAACTGTCGTAAATCGAGAACCACTTCTGTTTTTACATATGTGTAATTATTATATAAACAGTCGAATTAAACTATTAAAAATGAAAATTCACCTTTGGAAGTAGAGGGGTGCATTCATTTGTCAATGATTTGATGTGAGGTTGATTCAGCAGCTGATTTCTTATGTAGGTTAGTAAAAATGAAAAGATTAGGGTCATTGTTTAAAGACGTTTTTTTTTGGAATATGAACGAAAGTTTTACCCATGTCGTAGAAAGTAGCTTGACGACCAATACTCTCAAAAGTTCAATTCCGATTCAATTCATGGAGTTGTCTTTCTATCCGACTAAACAACTTTATAATGTCAGTAAAGTTAAATGTATTCGATTACAATTGTATGTTACCAGTGGTGTAGCTAGAAATATTAGGTCCACATACAAAATTTACGCAAGGCTCCTTCACATATGATTTTTAAAAAATGACATGAAATAATTATCCATATGTGTTAGTACTTAGTGTTATTTATTTACAATTATAAACATTATAAATTTTATTTCAAATTAAACATTTAAACAAAACTTATATGCTGTTGCTTTTATTTCATATTTTATTTCTTCATATACATTTCTAAATATTTTTTTATTACGAAATAAGCAATTTAATTCTAAAATAGTTTCATTTAAAGTAATAACCCGTCTCTGCAAGGTGTTTGAAGCATAATTTATTTCACTCATCACTTTGACTAAAAATGCACAAATGAACACAAAATTAAAAATTATCATTTTCTTATACATACTCATATACTTGGTATACTCTGCATGCCATAAAAAAGTATGTCATACATTGCTTTAAGTAGAAAATGCAATTTTACGTAAAATCGGATATTGACTGTAGACAGGTTAAAGGCCCTCTGGTCAGCAAAGGCCCTCATGCTTTGCGTGAGTCCACTATTAGACAGCTAGAGTACTAATGTTTCAAAGCAAATATGTCAAGTTATACTATTTTATTATAATTTATCGTAGTTATATTATGTAATATATTTTTTTCAATATATTTTTTTTTTAATTTAATGATATTTATAATATAATGTTTAAAGAAATTATATATTGATAGTTGCTCTCATAGATAAATGGTTAGCGCATCTGACTAACTAGCCGAGAGTCCAGAGTTGGAATCAAATTGCTGGCAAAAATTGAAAAATTTCATGTGCATTTGAAACCAAAACATGGACCAAATTGATTGAGCTAATACCTGACGATTATTACTCGTAAAAAAATCTGTCAATAAAATCTTTACATTGTGAAGATC
>JAPMAE010003890.1:4628-14782 GCA_036584705.1 Rhyacophila sp. 25_7
CAATCCGTGTAATAGCAAATAATATTTTTTAAATAAAACTGTCAAGTATACAATCATACATTTATGATCAACAAATAAAATTGTTTTTTTTTTCAAGAAATGGCTTTCGATCTTTTATCAAAATACCAAGAAAGTTTTGTTGCAAAAAAAAACTTTTGAAGCAATCTTTAACATTTTCATATAGCTGAAATATGCATATAATATGCATTCGTTTCTATAATTCGGTCAAGAACAATTAGAGCGATGTTGGTAAATGAGCATGATTAGAAAAGGTGAAGATCACATGAAAATATTGAAATGTTCACCTCTGGAAATGCACATGTGATAATATGATGACCTTACTCTCATATTATAATTTTTAAAAACATACTCTTTTTCATCTGGCATTAATAATATTTAACTTCTCCAAGAGTGAGTTTTTAATTACGGTTGCACAATTAGGTGAAAGTTTTATCATTAATTTAGGTTTTAATGTTATTAAGTTTACGCAATATTATTACTATATAATGTTTATTTGATGCATAAATAATATATACGAGTGTTATATTGCTTGGTACTTGACATACATATACGTGTATACTTAATAAAAGCAAATTTAGAGCGGACTCATATACGCGTCCATACTCCTGAATAGGTTAAAAACATGTTCACTGTATATTTTTTACAGGAAACTAATGTTGACGCATCTGATAACCAAGATTCAGTTTAAATAGTGAACAAACACATATATAGTCTAAATACATTGTAAAAAATATTATTTTTTTAAGAAAAGATGTATAAAACTGTGTCAAAATTGAGCGCAAAGATAGCAAGTATATACTCGTAATACTTGTTAATAGTGCCTTGACATATTTTCTGTTTATCATATGAACGGCGCCTAAGCAGGCTGGAGTATGGTAAAAGTTTATATATTCCCGAAATAGTTCTGTAGTAGAAGTTTTGTACGTCTGAGAATTCGTTCAACTTGTGGAATATGAACAAGCACAATGCATGCGCCGGTGGAACGAACCACAATTAGAGATGGAGTATGAGTTTTCACACGTACTGCTAAAATGTTTCTTTTTGGGTGTTTCTGTGAATTTTTACAAGGCGTAAAAAGAAAATAATAATTTGTATTACAATTAAAGCTTTTAATGAGCTTTTTGACAATATAATACTTAAATTGTAAACAAAAATATATTCCATACTTATATATACGAAAGATTCGATAATAGTTTCTTTACCGAATAAGGTGAGGTATGCAATCAGATATAAAACTGCACAAAACAATAATAACAGATTAGATAATGACATATACTTATGGAATACAGGTTTTGAAAACACACTACTAACCCGCTAGTACACACAACCACGATTAAGCGCAGTCGCCTTCCTGATACTTTCACGAATGAAATGTTTTTTTCCCTCACATATGATTTTAAACTTGTCCGTAGCGGAACCGTATAGAACGGTATCACATAAGTTGAGAAACTAATTTAAAATAGGAAATAAATGAAAAACAATTGTCATTTAATCTTCTATGGCATGAAATACCCTATGCACCCGTTGTGCTAACTATTTATTTGACCCAGCTGTCCAAGTTCAAGGACAATGAATCAGTTTGCTCCACATAAAACGCCGCAAACCTTGAAAAAGCCTGAAAATTATAAGATAAATAGATAATACTGTTTTTTTATCTATTTATTAACCGCCAGTATTTACACCACAACTTTGTTTTTTATTACCATCTCCATAGCGAAGGTATAGAGGAAGGAATCTCCATGTACCATAGTGTGAAAAAAATATATTTTATATCATATAAATAGTCTCGTAGTCTCACAGCAACTCTTTGAGGTCATCCATAAATCACCTAACGCTCTTGAAAGGGAGGGAGAGATAACCACTAATGTCTACATGGCTTAATAAGGGAAATTGTGGGTTAATTTGTATTGTTACGTAACACTTTTCCTTCTCAAAAAGCGGATTGGAGTTGATTGCAAATTGAATTCCTATATAATGTGGATAGTAACATAATCTCTGAGAGGAGGGAGGAAGGGGTCAACCTGAATATCTAAATGGTTTCACATAGAGGATGGAGGGTAAATTTTTTTAAGAAAAAATGTTACGTGGTTTATGAACGACCTTTTTAGTGTCATCAAATAGCCTATACATCCGGCATATTAATTAATCAAATTTTTGGGCCATCCAAGATTGAAGTAATTGACGAGTTCAGTAAATACACACACCCTTGCCTCACAATACTTATGCGAAGACGGGTCCTCATGGACAGCTAGCTATTCATGAGGTAAATGCATCAACACATAGTCCCATAGAGCGTGGTCAGCCATCATACCATAAAATACCTTACAGGTACTTATACAGATACGGGGTAAATCTCGTTTATATTAATTTTTAAATAACGACAATTTTAGTATAACAATCTCTTTTCTCAGAACC
This sequence comes from Rhyacophila sp. 25_7, assembly GCA_036584705.1. Taxonomy (NCBI): domain Eukaryota; kingdom Metazoa; phylum Arthropoda; class Insecta; order Trichoptera; family Rhyacophilidae; genus Rhyacophila; species Rhyacophila sp. 25_7. The sequence continues at coordinate 7,065 of JAPMAE010003890.1, forward strand.
GGATGAAATTCACGAAACAACGTCTTATTTTAATGAAGTAAATATTTACACGTAACGTAAGAAGATGTAATCAGTAAATATTTAATTTTATTTATTTATTTAAACAATTGTACAATATTATATAACGTAATAAATAATATAATATCATCGTTAGACTTGCAGAAGGCGTTAAGTGAAAAAAGACCGTTGTGATATACTTAATTGATTTTCAAAGTTTTGGTTTTTTATATACAATAATCTGTTAAGGTAAATGGAACTGCAAGTCTTATTGTTGTTGTTATCCAGAAATAGATACCTAGAAACACTTGATCTGATCAATCAAATAATCCTTAGTCGGTTTAATAAAATATGCAGTAACAACTTAATAATTAGTGACATTTTAATATTATAGAAAAAGTGCAAGGAATATGGCTATGCTTGTTTTACCAGATGATAGAGCTCTCAAAAATCTATCAAACTCTATTATGACGAGTAGGTCACAACGGTCATTATTTTACATTATACTTTTTGCCAAAATATCGACGATACAAACATTATGCTATTTCTTTTTTATTTAATGTAACGGAATTTCAGTTTGACGTACATACGTGGTAAGCTGTAATAAAATATCACCTGAATCGATAAGTGAGCTGTGAACTAAGTAGGATTTTTTTTGATAGAAAGTATCACAAGAGTTTAAATAATTTTACGTAGGGATAGTTCAAAGGTATAACTCCTTTAAAGTAAAATGTGTACATTTCAACTGCAGCATTTACTTTACAAAGCCACTTGATACCTGGCGCAAAAAGAAAATTGTGAATATTATCTTAAGTTTTATGCCTATAGTATGTCAACGATCATTTCATGTACCGAAGTGAACAGACAATATTTATTCGACTGTATATTCAAAAAAGACTAAATATTTTTGGTACGACATTTATGTTGTTTTTATTTATTTTTCAAACAGGAAGCAATACAAGAAAGATATAGATACCTACCGAAGTATCATCTCGTCTCATTCCTTTATTAAAATAAACAGTGGCAGCTTAGAGACAGCTCGAGGGCGGGTCGGCGTAGGGGGTAAGTGGAAAAAGGCAAAGGGCAAGAGATCGGGGTGCAGAAAGGCTGCTAGTAATATAAATTCAAATTCAATCTCACTCGGAGCGGATAACTGAATCATATAAAAATTTATGGCATTAACGCGCAGGCCTTTGGTGGGAATCACTTATCAGAGAAGTCTTCGGAGTCTCCCTCAGTGAACACAGGATATGGATGATGGATCTTCCGACAACTTACCCACGAAAAATATTACAATAACGAATCTTGAAAATAAAACTTTGTAATTTATTATTTATTATTTTGACCGTATACGCTCCAAAATGAAACATTTAAATCTCAATAACATAAAGATCGTTTTGACAGATATTTTTACGAGTTATAATCGTCAGTTATTAGCTTAACCAATTTGGTATCCATGTCCTGGTTTCAAAATGCACAAGAAAACAAAAATTGTGCAATTTTCGCCAGTTATGGGATTTGAATCCTAGACCCTCTGCTCGTGAGTCGGATGCACTATCCACTCATTTACGAGGGCAACAAACGATTGAAAACGCGTTTCTCAAATACTAGTGCGGGATATATTACAAAATATATTGTTAATCTTTTACACTATGAAGCAAAAATATTATGATATACGAGTATATATACCGGTCTGCATAGGGAAAAAGAATAATACTACATAATATTCTGATTTGTAAATTGAAAGGTTTTTTGTAGTACTGGTTTGAAAAACAATAAGTTAAAGTCAGAAAACTTGTCTGTTTTGTCAAAATGTTCAGTTTCTTAAATATTGTACATGATATTTGTAGTAATTAAAAATTTGATGAATTTTAGTGCGTAAGATAAAAAAAAAGTAATATTCTGCTTGTAGAACTCTAAAAATATATATTATCAATAAAAGCTTATCCGAATATGAACATCGTAATTAAATTATAAAACATCACAGGCAATAATTTAGGAAACAACACATAAAAGACGAATAATTACATGTTTGTTTAAGTGTATTTCAAATCAAATAAAAATATTGACGTATTTACGGAAACATATCAATAATATATTGTTTTACGACAATTACGACGCTCTAAGCACGTTACGCTGTTCAAGCCAGCCGGATTCTGTTTTGCCCGGAGACCGCTGAATACCAAATACAGAATATATTTAACAGAATTACGGAACGCAGACATGACATGGAAGGATGCAAGAAGATTGGCTAGCGACAGGGACTCATGGAAGTAACCGTATGCCTTGGCTAATGAACATGACATGGTTTAAAAAGAAGAAATACATAACGTGATGACGATCAAGTTCTAATATCAATGGAAAATAATTATGTCAGGGTTTGATTAAAAATTATTATTAATTACGTGATCAATGAATCTGGTGACAAATTGTCAGCGATTCACCAAACATGGCTTCATATTGAGGGCTGATGCCAAATAACAGTTTCATATTTGGAGTAGGGGAGGTTCGAGTGAGATCCTATTTATACGTGATGGAAATACATCCTTAGTCGTAAGCACGGTACCAGCCCAGATTCCACCATGCGACCTCTTTTCGATTAAATTTTTGTGTATATTTTTAAATGAATTATTGTACTCCCATAGCAGCAAATATACGTCGAGTAACATCTCTTTTGTATGCTTGGTATTTTTTTCATAATCGAAAGAGAAGGAAATATATAACTTACAATACAAGTTAGTATTATATCAAGAGAAGATTATGAAATATCAACGTTATAACAAATGTCATATTATTATGTATTATACACAAATAAAACTTATAAATTGATCTAATTAAATAATTCTTAACACATTTTAATATATAATATTATATGGAAGCTGATTTTACCTTAATATTGTTTGGCATATTTATCATATCAATTCAACCAAAAATACTTAGTAAAAACATCATCTCATTCTTTCTCACCATATTTGTCAATAATGATTTTCACGATACGGCACGTGTACTTCAAGGAGTTAATAATTTGATTTAAATTACATACGTGATCATGAACACCAAATAGACAAGAGAGGAATTAACAAAAGCGACATTATCAAATACGTAAGAAATAGCAGACTGAATATTTGTAAGCGAAGTGTGAATCTGTTTTCGCCATAAGAATGTACGATCAAAAAAAAATAGAAACCACTACCATATTAGTAAAAGATGAAGGTTTTATAATCAGAATACCAAAAAAATCTATTAGAGATAGTCAATGATAAGACGAAGGGGTTTATACCCCTTTATTGTCAGAAACTACTCAAAGGCCCCACAGTTCAGGTGCAATAAGTGCCACGTAAAATATCAATATTTCTGATCAATCGTCATTTTTTTTATCACAAAAAAACTAAAATTGTCAGAGAAGTAGCGTTTTTAGTAAGTAGATCGATTTATAAGAGAGGTCGTACATTTAAACCATCTAAACGATTTCTCCAATTCGTACGAAAAATTCGCTGTCAAACAAGTAAACCATTTTTTCATTTCGTACAACTCTGACATTGATAGTTTTAGTATACTTTTGCATGTTAAGTACCCTCCAAGCATAAGTGGGTGTTCAGAGATTTAGGCCTCCTTATTGGAATGACCCCTTATGCAGTAACTACACCACATGATGGCACTAGACGAATTAATTGAGGATTGAGTAATCTGATATTTACTTAAAAATCTAACTGTTAATATTAAAAGATTATTACTGATATATCAAAACGACAGGCGGGAGATACTTATCACTATACTCGCACGGGTCCAATGGGGCTTGTAAATATGGTGTCTACCAGGAGCAATTTTATGGCTTTTTCAAGATTTACGGCGTTTTATCGGGACCAATTTTGCGTAGACTCACAAACTGATCCATCGTGCTCGAGCTTGGACGCCCGGGTCAATTGAGTCGTCACCACACCGGGTGCACAGGGTACCTCGTGCCATAAAAGATTAAATGACAAAATAAATGTTTTCGTTTATATCCTATTTCAACATAGTTTCTGCACTTAGCTACATGGTGATACCGCCCCATGCCGTTTTGCTACGGACAAGCTTAAAATCATATGTGAGGGGGGAAAAAATCATTCGCGAAAGTGTCAGGAAGGTGACTACGCATAATCGAGGTTGCATGTACTGGGGAGTCAATGGTGGGTCCTCAAAAACCATGTCGAAATGAATATAGGTAACATTTTACTTACTAAATCACGAGTTGCCGTCACATACGACCAATGCATTTTGGAAGAAATGAAATGACGCACAAGTTTGAGGTGTACTCGTACGTATGATTAATTTCTTAAATGGTTGCGGAAGAGGAAATTGATGAAAAAGAATCAAAGCTATCTGCAGAACCATAAAAAACGTGTTGCAAGAAATGAATGATTGGTGAATTTTATTTGATTAATCGAATATTATAAAAAATTCAAGAACTGGACCCAGATAATGAAAAGTTTTTAAGTGTGCACCGCCGAATTCAAGAAAATCCTGCATGTTATTGATGAATTTATGGATAATGGAAACGGGATACAGGAATAATATATCCGTCATTAGTCGAGGAATACCTACCTATATTTGGAAGTGAATATTATTTTTGGCCACTATTATATTTTGTTTGAAAAGTGAATATAAAAATATATGCAAACGTTTTATAAATTATTTGAAAAGTATACAATTGTACTTCACTATAATATTTATTATCGGGTATTTTATACCCCACGTAACGCTTGAGGGGGAGGGGGAGTGACCACCAATATCTATGTGGAGTTTCAATGGAGAGAAAGGATTCATTTTTATTGTTACGTAATTCTTTTCCATATAAAAAAGTGGATTGGAGTTGATTGTAAATTGCATTTCTAATTAATATAGAAAGTAACGTAATCTCTGAAAAGAGGGAAGAGGGGGTCAACCTGAATGTCTCATAGTATTACAGGGGAGAGGGAGGATTATTTTTTATTGTTACGTAACACTTCCCTCTCAAAAATTAACTAGAAGTTGATTAAAAATTGCATTCCTATGTTATGTGAAAAGTTACGTAACCTTTGAGAGGAGGAAGGGAAGGGTCAAGTTGAATATTTACGTGGTGTTACATAGAGGGAGAAGCGTAAAAAAATGTATAAAAAAAACATTACGTGGTTTATGCACGACCCTTATAGTATAACTCTTTTTATTCATGTTTAAACAAAAAACTTATAACTAATTATAACAAAAATAATATAAAATGAAACGTAATAACACAGCGGTGTATTAAGATAAAAGCCTTCCTGTAATTTTGGATTCATTTACTCTTTTGTGAAGCCGAGCTTCCAAGAAATTGTAGAAAAATAATTCAAGGATTATACTACGGCTGTTTGGGCATTTCGTATTATATTCAAAAGCAATGAATCAGAGCTAAAATAACATGGGCTTAATTAAAACGAAATATTTATCCTGTCCGTCAGACAACACAGCGTTAGATAAAATAACCGCCATCATTACTGAACGGGACAATATGGCCTACTAAGCACACAAAGCATAATATCCACTGTAGGACGTGCGTGATTGGAGTGTATGTACTAATTTGAGCACTTTAGTTAAATTTAAAGAAAGCAATCCATTTAAAGAATGAATATTTTTTCGTTAAACTGGCAAAAGGTATTTAGTCGAAATATGAGCGTTTTTACACAATAATTCAGTTTGGTAGATTTTTACACGCTCTATCATTTGGTAAAACAAGCTAAGCCATATTTATTGTACTTTTTTCTCTAATATTAAAATTTCACTACCTATTAAGTCCATATTAAATATTTTATTACTGATAAAACACAATAAACCATCTAAAGATTATTTAGCTGATCAAGTTAAGTATTACTAGGTACTTATATATTCTAATTCTGGAATAAAATGTCAATGGTACTTACAGTCCAATTAACCATAATATAGTATCGTTAAATGTACGAGTATGTAAAAGAATCAAACTTTAAAAATCAATTATCATCTCATCAAATATCAAATCTTTTTTGACTTAACGCCTTCTGCCAGTATACCAACGATGTATATAACATCGACCGATTCTCGGCAGAAGACCGGAAGCGTAAAATTGCATTTTACATGAGGAGGTTCTTATCTTAGGTTCTAAGGATATTTAAAAAAAATAAAAATTAAATTAAAACGTGTATATATATTATTTTTTAACTTAAGATACACTGGATGATGAAAACTTGATACCGTGCGAGCCTTGAAAATATCTATTTTGAACGGATTCGATAAAAAAACGAAAATCTGTCGGAAATGGGTCGATATATTTAATCCATTAAACATTACCAATGTTTTGAAATCAAATACTCTTTTTCTCGTGTGTTTTATTGCGTCAAATTACTGCAAAGTACTGATAACACTACAGACATCATTTGAATAACGCGACTAAGTTAGTAATAAATATATTAATTTATAACATATCTTTTAAAATATGAGTATACATTATTAAATACGTTTATTATCTCAATTCATTGTATAGCGAGTCCCGCTATTTATGTACACCTTTTTGAGTGTATACCTTGACTTAAGAAACGAGAAGCGCTCCCTAAAAAAGTGACGAGAGTATCCCAAGAAGAGTTTCCCAAGACTTTGGCGTAAGTGCACTAGAGTGAGTAGAAGATTTCTACTGTCGTCTTTTAATGAGTTACCTACTAGGTAGAGCTTATAATAGACCCTCCTGCTCACTGTATAGCACTTGTACAAATAAAGTGTTTGACATGCCTGATTTAGTACACGTATTTGTATCTTTCTGGTTTCGACTCCGTGGACAGCCACCTAATTTATCTGGTTTGAGGTGAATATTTTTAAAGGATATTTTTCCACAAATTAACTTGTGTCAATTTTAGTTACTTACTGTCACATTTTTCTGCGCAGATGTTTCCAATAAATTCTACTACGATATAATATATTAATGATAGCGATTATTTCAGTGCAAATAGTTGTAATAAGGAAATGTTGGTAAACTCTGATTCACCGTATACAGCATGTATGAAGGGTGTCAAATTACCCGGAAACTTGCGCTCGCTCACACCAGTTCGCTACTATCGCCTGTCATATTATAGGTTTGTTCGGCGCGGATCGGATTGCTGTGACACGTACAACAGCGTCGCCCAGTGCATGCGGAGTCGCTTTGTTTCGCTCTGTTTAATTGGACTTACCTAACGAGTGGTCGTCGCGACGCTACAAGAGCTGTGATTGGCAATCATTTTAACATTCAGCATAATATATTATTCCTTCTTGATGAAAATATCTCCAAACGTTCACAGGGTAATTTAAAAATAAAACTATACGCAATGAGAAAGATCATTTGTGAGAAAGATCATTAGTTTTAATTTCCTCAGTAGTCTATATGCGTGATACTTGCATATGTACTTTAAGGTAAAACTAAAAAAATATTACTCTCTCTCTCTCACACACACACGCATAAGTATAGTGTAGAATCTAAAAAAATTATTTTAATATGTATGCTTGTTCAAAGCGATGGACGCGCCTGTAGAAAAAATGTATAAGCAAAAACCATAAATAATTTGATAATCGGCCCGAAACATCTAACAATGATGATAAAGTAGACTTGAGAGCGGTTCTATTATCTGGGCTCTGCAACAGCTGAAATACAGCCTTATGGCAGAGAAGGTTCAGAACAAGTTTCTGAGACTTCTGAATCTGAGGATGTATGGTTACTATCCGTG
>JAPMAE010003895.1:0-14774 GCA_036584705.1 Rhyacophila sp. 25_7
TAAATAAATAAATAAATAAAAATAAACTCATTAATTAACTAATTCTTATTAGAGTTTCAAAATAAATCGCAAACATGTTCGAATAATAACTAGATAAAGATAGTCTGTCTGAAAAATCTGTCGAAACAATCTTCACATTGTAGAGATCCATATGCTTCGTTTCAAAGTGGATATAGTTGAAAGTAAGTTAATAGAGTGTCGATATGAAATATATATTGTGAATATATGTGAGTTCTTATAGAATTTCTTTAATAATGTTTTTCGTCCGACCTGCATAGTTTTCCAAATTCTGATCCGGCCCGTTTGTCAAATACGAGTATCTTAGTGCCCCTGCTCTCAATTCTTTGCGTTTCAATTTTACAGTGGAAATATTACACTACAGTGATTTATTCTGCGGTAGAGATTATCAGTGAGAAAATAATACAAGTGGTCATGTTTTCACTTAAGAAGGGAGCAGATGTGCGTGAAATTGGCGTCCGAGCGGCCTGCGACGCCCACGCACGCGCACCCGTTTGCCCCGCTTATAATAATAACATGTCATTACGACAAATAGCTGCAAGGGTAACGGAGAGGATTTTTTCCTTGGTTATATTTCTATATGTGGCGTAAGTTGAGTTTCAATATATATATATTGTAAAACAAATTTCACAAAACGCGTGTGTTTGCATTTATATAATTAATTTGTGCAAAATCATGTAATTTCTTAGATTAATAGGAAGCTTAAATATATATTTGATTAATGATTTATATAGGCTGTTTAGTCAAAACAATTATCTCCATATAAATGAAATTGTTAAGCGGCATTAAAAAAATATCGCTTTTGGTGACTCAGTAGATAATATAGTGTCTGGTGGTAAGTCTGAACGTCACGGCTTCAACCCTGTAGCTCAATACAAAAAATTCAAATGTTCGTTCATTTATATTTGTAGTTAAGGTATGAACCCATATGCCTGAACAATTAATTCTGAAAGAATTCTTCGATATTTTTCTGTACAGAAACTGTTTCACGATATGATAACATTGGCATACTGGAAAAAGGTGTTAAGTCAAAAAATTACCGTTTCGACCTAATATTAACCTAATAACGCAATTTGGTAGATGTACGCTTTATTGTTTGGTAAAAAAAAATACCTATATTTCTAGTACTTTTTCTGTAATATTAAAATGTTGCTACCTATTGAGTCGTTATTGAATATTTAATTACTACAATTAATTACAATTAATTAAACACATTAAACCGATTAGGGATTATTTGGCTGATTAGATTAAATGTTTCTACCTTTATTCTAATTCTGGTAAAAAAAATCAACAAAATTTATAGTACCAGTTGCCATATTATCGTTAAATGTATGTAAGAGACTTAAACTTTAAAAATCATTTTTTCAAAACAGTCTTTTTTTTAACTTAACGATATCTGCAGGTACACCAACAATATGCTTCGTCTCGAATTGTATATGGAAAAAACTTAAGAAACTAATATAAAAATATTTTTTTTGGTTTTGAAAACCATGTATATAAATAAACTCTAACCTTAACATATTATAGTAAACCGAAAACAAGACACGTTATATTTGTTTACAGTTAATTTTCAAAATCCAAACAAAAAAAGGCACGGAATTTAACCCCATGATTCTAGGATTGTTGGTCAATTAGTTTTTAAAGTGTAGAAATTATAAATTAGTTTCTTATCTCACTAAAATAATGCCAATAAATATTTTGAAGCCATTGATATTCATAATATATGTTTTTTAATTCGTCATTATTCCAATAAGATTCAGAAAATATTATCCCATATCCTTTCGGTCTCTTATTCTTTGTACTTTATAAACGTACTTTACTCCACAGTTTGTTATTCAAATAATGAAATAAACTTTAGAGATAATAGGGGTATTCATGATGTTGGTTAACTGTATTAAATGTCAAATGAATTAAACAAGAACATCATGAACGACTTATTATACAAGTGTGTTATATTCGGTATTAAATGTTAAATAAAAGTCGTACAACTAGCTCTCCAAGCGTGGTTGAATTCAAACTATGTACGTGTTTATAACCTGAAAAAATTACCTACCATGTTTTTGATTTTATTTGCGTTTGTTTTGTATTTTTGTGTTCGTGATTTTAATTTTTCTAATGTATTTAGTTGTACATAAAAAATATTTATTTGATGAAATAAACAAGACGTAGTAAAACAACAAGCTGCCATTTGTAATATAAAGCTGTCATTTACAAGCGTCACTGAGCATGAGCGGCTACGAAATAAACTACATAGTTTAAATCTGAAATAGCAGACCCCTGACCAAGTTATTTGAAATGGGTATGTTATCCAAATGGTTGTCTTATTTCATAAATCCTAAAATTTAACATTCAACACAGTTTAACACGATAAACTAACTTAAACTCAACATCATGAAAACCCCTAATAAAAAATACGTATACAATGTAATCTCGTTATTCTTAATTTATACACTTAATAGTATTCGGTAATATTTTTTAGTTGTTCAACTTACATACTTAAAAAAACCATTACATACTATTATTATATTTCTAAGAATATATTAATTTACAAGGCATAAAAAATATTATTTTAAATTTACGATTTAAATGACAAGTTTTTGGTATATTAAGTTTATTTCCAAAGTATTTAGAAACCAAAATATTGGCCAAATAGGTAGCAAATAATATATTTTGTAATGAAAAAGAAGTAAATCGTATTGTAATCCACTTGGAAATACCCTGGTATCGAAACTGATCCGATTGATATTGATACAAAGAGGACTACCAAATGAGAAAACGACAACTGCTGTAATCTGGATAATGAACCATTATTATGACTAAATATAGTGATGTGGTTTATTAGTCGCATATAAACCACTGGTGAGATTCACCAAATCAGTAAATTACTCGTAGTGCTAAAGATACATTTTTTTTCTTTATACATTTATTATGCTATTTGATGACGATGATAAAGTACTATAACCCATTCTAATCTAAACTCATATCACAATAGAATTATACTACATATTTCTTTGTTTCTTTAGTCATTAACACTTAACACAGCTTACCCACATTCTGTAACACTCGTGACGTCAGCTATTCACATTTTCCTAGGTCATTGAGGAACTAACAACTAGAGCTCTCTCAAATACTTATGATTTTTAGATCCAACTGACATAGCATTGTTATCCGCCTACTGTGTTTTGTTTTCTTTGAAACATTAATTAGTTTTCATAGAAAATTACGTTTTCAAAAACTTGTCGACTTTTTTAGAAAATGAATAATTTATAACATGAATATTTCAACATATTTTTCTAGTTTTTAAAATATTTTATATATATTGTTAGATGAATAAATAAAGAAATTTTCTAGATTTATTTCTTTTTTACAATTTTAATAAAATCACATCGAAGTATATATTATGATTTTTTTTACTTACGCTTATACCATAGGTAATAGTATATTGATATATAATTTGTTATATAAGAAATAAGCAAAATTAATAGATGCATTGATCAAAAAATCGCAAAAAGAACGCACCCTACTATAATACATATACAAATATTTTTTCATACTACTTTTAATATATCTAAAATTTACTAGATATCCTCAAAATATGTTACAAATTAGGGATTAAGAGATCGATAATGGTATTGATTGTTGAATAAATTAAAACAACATCCTTAGTTGAGTCTTTCAGGGGTTGAAGCGGCTCGAAGGGCGCTACGGGGCAGACAAAGGGAGGCAAAGCAACAAAAAAGGGCACACCGGAGACGGAAGTCATATTATTTCGTTTCCCGTGGAACAGAGAGCATGCAGCCTGCCTGCAGACTGATTATTTAAGAAGCCAACTCCTACCGGGTGCCCCCTTTCAATCAACCTCATCTACTAGGTCTCGACTCTATGTTATTTGTCTGCTGTGAATAAGCTGGAGTAAAGTTTGTCCCAGAGTCTAACATATTAATGTTTATTTTTTATTTTAAATATTATATTTTTTCTAAGAAATAATACAACAGCTTTATTTTAAAGATGAAAATATTCAATTCATTATGCTTTCTATGTCTGTTAAATCTTTGCATAATGTTTTAATAGCTTCATCCACCAACAGCTCTACAAAATATACCATATTAATAAAAAAAAAACAACCAAATATATTGTTACAAAGATAATAAACAATACTCGTAAAAAATAATTGTTAAGTAAAAGAAAACATTCCCACTATGAAGGTCGCGTTGTTTATATAGGCTGGTCAATTTTAATACATTTCTTGATAAATCAACGTATTAAACAAATTGCATGTAGCCAAAAATATATATTTTTAAATTGCTCCTCTCTTGAAGGAAGTTTAAATGCATATTTTTATATGTAACATGTGTAAATAAATAAAGCTATTCGATTGAAACTTTTAGAAAAAAAACATTTATTTTTTTATCCACCTATACGTGTGTATAACATTTGTAATATCATGATTATTGTTGAAATATTATTAAATGGCTATGTTTACTATTATGGTTAAAAAGGAAAGTTTCCAATCATTTTTTAAAATGTCAAAATTTCTATTAAAACTCGCCATTTTTTCAAAGCGTTTCTTCAATTTTTTTGATATGTTAAGATTATTTCAAAATATTTAGATATACATAGTAAAATACTTAACTGCTCAATTTTTCAAAAGTATATTGATCGATGAATTTATGAATATGAATACATAACCAAGTATTTTTGTTAAAAAAAATTAAAAATGCTTTTTTTATTTAATACGTGCTATACAAGAAAATATTTTTACATTGTATTATTATTATACATGAATATTTTACTGATGTTTATGTATACACTGAGAAACTAAAGTATTTAATAAAATAAAGAATACGATTTTAAAACTAAGCACAAAAGTAATGAATTTTCAAATATTTTCGTCCCCCTCTCATGCCAGACTGCAATAAGCAAAGACAAAAGCTTCGGTGCGCCTTATTCAGAGCTTCCCATTTTAATTTATTCAAATTTCCCTTGACATTTCACCTATACCGATTCATTTTATTTACGAACGCAGCCTATTATTTTTATGTTTTATGGCACGAAAGCCTAAGTACTAACTTCTCCTATTAACATTATTTACTTGATGCACACGAAGAAAATAATATGCAGGGAATAAAAACTTTTGTTGAAGGGTTGACTTTTCAAGTCAGGCCTTTCATACATTTCATTGAGGCATGGAATTTATCTTTAATTTAATATTGTACTTTATAAGAATATTGTACTATTTTAATCAGATTTACATACATACAAAAATAAGGGGTTTGACGATGGATATTTATTGAAAGCGAAAGTGTATATATTCTCGTGCTACATAATTCAATACATTTATTAATACTATTTTGAGTTTAATAACTTTTGACGTTCATTAATGTTATTTTTTATTTATATTGCCTACGAGAATGACCATATGAAACAGAATCTTCACAGTATGAAAATAATTTCTTATTTGTTTTTTGCAAGTGATAGTTATTATTTAATTATGAGCTCAATCATTTAAGGTTTACTTCGTAATTTAAATTTAAAATGTATTTGAAAAATTCCTTGAACCAGCTATGGAATTGAATCCACGATACACTAAATTGAACATAAAACCTGATAATATATTGACTGAATTACTAAAAGCAACCATTTATGTCGATACTTTGCATTTAACTTCCATACGATTACATAATCTATGAAATCTATAAAAAAAAATATCTCTTATTTTCAAACATGCTGTATATTTTAAGAATTTTTTAAATTCATTATAATATTTTTGTAAATATATTCAATATTTAATTATTTAGAAGGCTTTTTCTTCACAAAATATACTGCCGTACCAATAAATAGCTGGAAAAAAAAATTAAGGAAAAAAAAATAGTTTCCAAACTTAAATTTCTATTTATAAATAATTATTCTTAAAGTTATAAAAGTATTTGAAAATTTTAGTTATTTCCTTTGTTAATTATTTATCGTTGTTATGGCATTTCTTTCGCATTCTTTTTGTTCATTGAAAAAATAGAATACCAGATTGGCAAATTTATTGAATTGTTTTTTTATTATCATTTATATTTTGGATTAGGATGGGGGATCAATCGTCATTTTAAACAATCATACGCAATATTTATAAAAAACATTAAATGGACTTAGTAAATAATTACGGATACCAATACATAATAGACATTTTTCTTTAAAAAATAGTGCGGAATTACGGTAATAGTGAATATGTGCACATATTGAGAAGGATAGTTGTTGAAAGCATCGTTCACAAAAATGTAGTGATGAACATCTGATATGATCTTGAAGTAATACAACCATTAACTGAAAATATTTTTATTTCTTTATTTAATAAAGAGCTCGCCTGACCAACTCTAATTTAAAAATGAACTCGTTAAAATTCCGCTGAGCCACTTTCAATCTACCACCGACTTCAATTAGTCATTTTTAACATATCCTATTCTATCTCCCTGAAGAGAAATGTGATATAGTCGTAATATTTAAAAACTCACAACAAACTTCATGCACAATGTTTCACAATTAGATGTTCTATTTTTAAAAGGGAATAGAGAAAGCAATTTTTGAAAACAGATTTTTTATGAATAGTAATTGTCAACTACGAACTCAACCAACCTGTGCATGTCCTGGTTTCAAATACATATAAAAAAACCCTGTGTAATTTTACGTTGTACAAAATTTGAACCCGTTACCCTCAATTCATTAGTCAGACGAGCATTCCACAAGTATTTTAGTTCAAATATAAAAATTCGATAAATACGTTTTCCGTTGTTGGTGATTTGTTTGTTTTCTTATCCCTGAGGCAACAGTCCAGTAGCTGGATTTAGCATTTTCCATTGCACTGGTTTATGATGATAAAGAAAAATCTCGCTTGGGGCATACACGACCCCCTGCCAACCTCACCTCCTCACCATCTACTACACCTATCATAATAAATTAAAATGTTATACCACAAAATGGCGGCGAATGAGATGACGAGGCATTGTCGTGTGGGTTTGCTTTGTCTTGGCCACAGAGGACCAACGAGAGATGACTGAATGGTCGTATCCAACATTCAGGAGATATTCCTACTGATTATCATTTTGTTTAATGACTGTAATGAAAAAGATATTTGAAATATTCAAGCACTCAAATGATTTTTTCTAATTAAAAAACAAAAAAAAAAATGACAATGATTATATAGACATTTAATATATTATAAATTATGCAACCATAGAAAACATAGAGATGCAGATTTTTGAAATGCTATTTAGAATCTTTCTGTACTAGCTACATGTTTAATATTATGTCGTAGAATTGGTTTAATAAATAAGATTTGAATAATAATCTTACCATCTATAGATTAAAGTAATCCGATTATTTACCGATTTTTATATTTTTATATTCTTACTGAATGTTTTTTTTAAAATATTTATCTAAAAAAAATCAATATATTTGTTATATTCCAATGATCCATATTTTTTTATTCGCACCACGCCATTTATTTCTAGAATTATATGGCATACAAAAAGTTATTAAAAAATTAATCCCCCCAATTTTTTCTCGGTAATTTTTGTACTATAAATAAATGAAACAGTACTCAAAAACGTATATAATTCATCAACATACATGTTTTTTTTATTTAAAAAAAATGTTTTTAGACAGTAGGAAACAATATAATATTAGTATAGTAGTACGAGTACATATAATTGAGTTCCATGAACAAATGAGCCAAAGATAAATAAAATAAAACAGAGTAAGTAAATGAAGTTTTAAATGTCACAATTTTTCTCTCTATTGAGTTATCTATGTGTCAAATAATTGTCATAATATGTTCAATTATTTACAAGTATATAAATTTCTTGTGTTCATTTGCCAGCTACAATATTTACTGCCAACGTACGTCATTAGCAACCAAACCCTGTAGCCATTTTTCGATAATTTCAGCAATACTTCAATCGTCTTCAAACATTATTCAGAAAATTATTTTGTTTCGGGAAAAACATACAATATTGGAATGAACTGAATTGTAATAAAACTTTGTTCAGTGATTTTCATACAGTCGCTAAATCAAACGTAATTATCTTCGCAATGCTCAAATTTTTTCATCAATAATTGATATTAATCAGATTAATTATTAAGTGTTGATGCGTCTATTATAACAAATAATGCCACCTGCAGTTGATTTAATATAAATACGATTTTTCATATTCTGCTTTGGCATAATATCTAACATCATCTCACTGAATACCAATGTATCGCAATATACAATGTAGAAGAGTATTGTTAATGTATTGATTTAAAATAATAATAAACAACATTCGAAACGTTCAAGGATTATATAATTTTAATTTAATTAAAGTCTAGTTTCTATATTGTATTTCAAGTAGAGTTGAATAATGACACTCAATTATATTTCTGTGGATTCTATACATATTATAATAAAATAAATAATGAAAAACCGTGCAATATTTCACTAGATAATAAATAATACACATACTATAAGGTAATATGGACAATATAGAAACTACTTGACACGAAACATTATGAGGGGGTCAGAGCAAAGATAACTTTCTGCCACGGTTGAGGTATTACGAAAAACATCAACAGCTGATAAAACTATTGCAAATTAATTTAATCTACGTGTAATATAAATATAAATGAGTCTGATGAAATATTAGCTCACATGTAGCAGAATTTTTAGCTCTTTGATTTTGCATTCATAGATTAAAACGTTAGTTTTTCAAGAAAGCTAGTTACCTTTGCTTCTGACCCAATCATATATCGATTTGTCGATTTTGTATGATGAATGAATATTGTAAAGTTAATATGTGTATAAAATTATATAATTCTATTGTACATAAATCACAAAAATAAAACCCAAACTACGAATAATATTATTATTATGCAAAAAAAAATATGATTTTGGCGAACAATCTTGAAAATTAATATTAACAAAGATAACCCGTACATAAGTATATATTTGTTATAATACATATTATCACTTGTACTATATGTAATGTAGATTGGTATTTTGGTGCTCGTATAATCAAAAATGATCATCCAGTACTGATTTTAGGTACCTAAATAAAGTATATTATAGAACGATTGTTGGCAAAACACGGCCCGAATGCTTATTTACGACCAAAATACGATTTTAGATTTTACAAAAATTGTTCTACACAGAGCCTTGATAAATATTTTATACATATATTATATGCATTAATTTTAGAATTTGATTCATTATTTACGATGCTGTTCTAAATATTATTTTGTATTAATTGATATATTTTAGAGATTTCCAGAATACGAACTGAAAGAAGTTTAAATACAAAAATTGCTCAAGGAAACCTGATGTCTCTTTATGGGATATTTTGAGAAGGTATCATGAAAAATCAAACAAATAATTCTTAGTTAAGCATTAATTGTTTTTATTGAACCCCTTTTTATTTAACAAAAAATCAATTCGGTCAGTTTTTTATAAAGTTTGGTGAACCCTGCTATAGAAGAATATTTGAAATTCAGTAAATTCATAAATATATGCATATACTTATAAATATTTTGAGATTATATTAATAACAAAAATGTTTGTTTTAACAGAGAAAATTATGATTTTTAATATATTATGAATTTGTTGAGTACAAAATTCATATCCGAAGCAATCAGTTTAGATTTTGCTCATAAACTGTTCAGTTTACACGAGTTTGGTCACTTATGAATGTGGTTTTAGTAATATGAATAGACACTCGTCATAGTACGCTGAGCAAATTGGACGAATTAGTCTGTCGACATTTCAGATGATGATTATTAAATTCTAGTGGAAGTTTTAACCCTTCTCACTTCGGTCAATGTTTCAATACGCATCATGAGAGATAATAATAATTACGTCGTTAGCAAATTCAAATTAATAATACATCAAAGAAGCTAGTTCCATATCCGATTAGTACGAGTAAATTCAACTGGTATAAATAGAACACTTGACTCGATGCTCCATTATAAATTATACGAGAGAGTCTTTCAAGTTAATTTTAATATAATATGTCGTCTGAATATATTAAAAACACTCAATTAATGCAAATGAGAAACATATTTTTAGTTAGTCTAAGTCAGGCCTGGGTTTGGGCCTGGGTCCGGCCCATGTCGAAATTCTATCTGACCCGCAAAGTATTTTATAAATTGCTTTAATTAAAATATGCATAATAAAAAAGACATTTTCATTTTGTTTTGTGATCGCGCCTTGTCAAATATTCATTTTTTCCCCATTAAATTGCAAAATAAATACACGTTTTGGTTTTAAAATATTGCTTTCAATTTTTTTATATGGCCCACGGTCAAATTTTTATCCACAATGTGGCCAGCTAGCCAAAAGATTTGTCTACCCCTGGTCTAGGTGGTCAATCAAGTAATTAATACAAATTCCTTATTAAAAATGGTTTTAGTATTAAGTATTTATTTCGCGGATATAAATAAGCTTTAATCACTGTAAAATAGTAACATAGATATAGTTGCAGAGTTGAATGTTAAATTTTTCTTTCATTATTTCATTATTTTACACAATATTTTCAACATACTCCATATGTACATATTTCACATCAAATATTGGTTACAAAGTTTTTGTTAGATAATAAAATAAACATCACATTAGTACATTGTAGTATTTATAAAATTTTGTCAAATTACTATTCTAAAACTTATAGAAAAAACACTATGTTTAATAGCTTAACGCTAATCAATAACACAGACGGAAATCATTAATTATTTCTTTACTTTTTATTTGGAAATACTGCAAATGAAATGTTTTCTTAAAAACAATGAGGTTTCGCTGGTTTATTGAATATTCTCTTTGAGAGCCAGGTAATAAAAATAAATAAAAAAAGCAGTAAAGGATTTTATCCTACCATAAAATATACAACAACAATATTTTACCGTTACGATGATAATTTAGTATTCAACATATTATTCGTGGTATTGTATAATTACCACCAATAAACGAATTCTTAATAAAAAGATCAACTGTTTACAAAGTAAATAATAAATTTTATTTTTTTACAATTATAACTTCTTGGAAAAGCATCCTGTAGTAAATTCAAACTTATGAAAAACGTACTTATGGCTAAGTTACTGTTATGTTCTTTAAAAGATTTGGTTTTAGAAAATTGAGAGTTTAACTCAAAATGGCATACAAAATATGAATATGATAATTTAATAAAACAAAATAAAGACAACGGATTGATTAAAATTTTTATTCATGTAAACATATGCTAAAACAGATTGCATAAATGCATTGAATTAAGCAATATTTTTAAATGTATTTATTATTTTATTCACAACGTATCTTCTGAGAAGATAGTGATTTTTCAATAGAAAGTTACTGTTTTCTACCTAAATATTAATTTTTTACAAGAATAATGAAGAGTATAAAAGCATCCAACAATATGAGCAATTGTAAAAATTCGATTTTGATGATTTTTATTGCTACAATTTCATTTTATATTAGATATATTTACTGAACAATATATTCTAATTTTTTTTTGACATATTTTTACTTTTAAAAAAATATGGTTAATGCAACTGATGATTCGTATATAAAGTTATTTGATTATTTTCTGACCTGATATTATTCGAATGTCACACAAAAAAGTGCGCATGATAATATCCTTTCTTTCTTGACAAATATATACAGAAATATTATTTTAACGCAATTTCACATTCAATTATTATTTTTTTATTTAATTAAATAATCACACGATGACAAATTGAAATGTGTGAATATATACCTAAAATTATTATGTAGATAACGGAATGGCCTGACTAACTAACAGATTCATTTCCAAGGACGAAAATTTTAAAGGTTCATTTCATTTTATTACACCACCACTTAAAAGCTTTATTTTACAGTTAAAGCGGTGCTTTGTATAATAAGTTTAAAACAACTACTAATAACGACAATAGAATGTTGTGGCCATAGTCGGTCTATTCTTTCAATCTCTTTTTGGAAGTTAAAGATAATAGAAACCCATAGTTTAAGGCGATTATGTTATTTTTACTGGAAAGAAATGTCATAATACTTTTGAAAAAATGCCGCAATTAGCTTTGTAAATATGTTTTCAATTAGTTTTATCTACTTAATTTGAAAATTGAACTTTATATTTTAAAGAAAAGCTTTAAAACATTTTTTTAATCTTTGTGGCACGACAATGATAAGATATCTTTGTCTATATTATCATAAATTATGTTCAACGTTGCTCAATGCTCAATGAATGCCCATTTATCTTTTCATCAACTAATGTGCACGGTGTAGAAAGTTGGTAACCCACACTTAGATAAAACTTCATTTTATTCGATTTTTAGCCCGTTTATTAACCGTTTTACATTTCCTCATTAAATTTTCTTTTTTAAATCTGTAGGTGCCTAAAAAGTAATCTTGGTAACCCCTTAACTTAATTTTTCAGTATATTTTTAAATAGGTAAGAAAATTTCAAATGCAATTATTACAAAACTCTCTCATTGTGAGTTACCAAGTTTTTACATCACAACCCTCAACTCACCATAAACATACTCGTACGTCAGTCAAATCAGCTCAGTGGCTAGTTTGTAATTTTAACTTCCTCTTAACTACGATATTTTTACTATGATTTTCACTCTCACCAATTTGCAATATTAGATGGGTTCATACATAGTGTGTTCAAAGGTAAAACAATGCTAGTGCATATTGATAGACCAAAATATCGCCAAAAAAGCAGTTAGAATCAATTATATAATAATTACTTATTAGCATGCTAGGTGTACATCTAGGGTTGCCAACCGTCCTGGATTGACTGGGATTGTCCCAGAATTGAAGAAAAAGCTATCAACCAATATCATCTATACTCCAAAATAGTTTTTTTCTATTGTACATGACATATTCATCCGTTGAATGTCCATTTCTGTATCACACATTATGTCAGTTTGTTTAAGCATTAGACATGTATGTTGTGGTGTTTTTGAATGGAAAATATTATAAAATTACATAATGTCAGATTTGGGAAATGTATGTCCCGAAATCGTCTCAGATAAAGTTGGCAACCCTATGCCCATCAAGATAATGAAATAATTAATTTCATATGTGAAGAAAATTTGAGTTCTGTCAGAGGAAATAATTGTATTAAGTACCTAAAAGGGCTTGAAATGTGTATAAAAACTTGAGCTTGATAGAAAAACAAAAGAAACTATACAGGTATTCGAAAATAATTTATTTAATGATATATTTGAATTTGTTAGATAAAACCATGGATTTTACATAAGTTTTAAAAATACTCAATTTTACTTTTCATTGTTAAGTATCGATATCAAGGTGAAATAGTCAAAGTCGAATATGTATTGTCCGTTTTGTTAATAAATATACAGCAATTCATTTAAGTATTGTAAACAAGTAAATGACACGTAAACATGAAATTAAAACGTATTCTTATTATTATTATGAAAGTAGCCTTTATTATTTCACACTATAAAAATGTACAGAACTTAATAATCACTAACATAATTAATGGCTATGTAAAAAAATAATACTTAACTGAAAGAATTAAAACCAATTAAACATCCAACATCAATGAAGTTTATTTTTTCATAAAAGTAAATAAAAAGAAGAGAAGAATTGATGAATAGTACGTATTACCTATGGGTTCGAATAAATTACTATGAAAAACAGTGTGTTTCGATTGTTTTGTGGCAGACTGTTTTCATATTATTTGTTTTTTTTAAAATGACGCACAAAAATGTGTTTTTGAATAAAAATGTCCGTGTATTTTGTCAAAACAATTATGATTAATGTTTAATGTTGAGATAGGTCGATTATTGTATGAAAAATATGCATTCAACAATACTTGCTGATAATCAAAGCGTAACGCTAAGTGTTAAAAAAATATTTACATTATACATGTCTACGCATGAATATTAGTTACATGTGTAGAAACTCAATAACTTTTACACACAGTTTTCAGTACACATCTACCATTCTTAGACAAGAGAGATTAACCATAGCAGAAAAAAAATTACAGGAGGCACAAAAAACGTTGCTGAATGATTTTTAGTCAAAATTAACACAAACTTGAATTGCACGACGACTAATAAATTAGTGTTTTATTTTCCTGATTTGATAATTACAAAAAACATTAAAATAAAATCATTAAAATGGAGTGTTATTGCTTTTTTCTTTCCACACAAACTTAGTAGGTCGTTCGTTTTTCAAAATATCAAACTGACTTTTGATAATAATTCAGCATTTGAGCTTAGTTACCTTTGATAAAACGTGTATTTAGTTGTGATTCTCAAATAAAAGATTTTTTCAAAAATCTGCGTGCTGACCTCTTTTGCCTAAACAGAGTCGACATGTAAAAATTATTTAGACTCGACTTGCTCAAATTTAAATAATATTACTCAACAAAAAATAACTTAAATTACAATAAGCATCTCGTGTAATAAAATAAGTATATTATATTTGTTAGTATTGTGAATCTTTGCTTAAAACAAATACAAAATCAATTATGACGGGTGGATTTATGTTTATTATAATGCAATAAATTTTAGTTGATTTTTCTATAATAATATTTGAAATACATACAGCCTTAAATTAAAACATAACGTAAAATGAAAAAAATTACTTTATTGCTTAATAGTTATTGACATACGATAATAGATGGCACTACTACACCATTGGAGCAAAAGTAAAAAAATGTTCTATCATTTAGATTTAGAAGCTTTTATTTTTATCAATTTACTATAAATATACATAT
>JAPMAE010003897.1:1733-14272 GCA_036584705.1 Rhyacophila sp. 25_7
AACGCATGAGACTTACAAGCCGGGAGTTAGGGTTCGAATCCCGTAGCCGGCAAAATTTGCACACGTTTAACATTTTTTTTTGACATATTCATGTACATGTCAAAAATTTGAAACCAGGACATGGACTAAATTAGTTGAGCTAATAACTGACAATTATTACTCGTAAAAAAGAAAAAATAATCTGTCGAAACAATCTTCACATTGTGAAGATTCACATGCTTTGTTTAGGGGCCAGTATGCTTTAAATAAAGAAAGACTTTATTTAAACCATGTGATACTTTTCATACTATCTTGTAGAGCTATTCAATTTGATTTCTTCTATTTATTCTGTTTTATTTACATATTATGGACGTTACCAATTATGAGTTCAATGCGTTCACAATATGAAAATAGTTTTAATACAAAATAAAATACAAGCAACAAATAATTAAGACAGAAGACAGTTCCACTGTGTATGCCAAACAGGGGATAAAAATTTGGCGAATATGGTCTTCGATAGAGCTATCTTCAATTTAATAAAAAAATATTATGATATATTTTGTAAATTAATATATTAAGTTAAATTTTCCGTTTCATATATTATTATTCTGTATTGAAATGAGAGTATGTATGTTTAGAAAATTAATGAAAATAATACCACGTATACGAGGTGACAGTTGGTAGTTTGCTTTAGTATACATTTTCTTCTGTCAAAACTGGGAAAAAATCTGAAAAAGCTTTATGAGTATATAAATTAAATTTCTACTTAAATTTCAGAGGAAATGAAAAAATAAACACTGGTTACGGTGATATAAAATAACATTATGAAAGATTTAAAATCACAAACATTTTCCAAACGTACGAGAATAACGAAATGCCTGGGAGAGAGAAATGGCGATGGCGGCGGGTGTCTGAAAATAAATGTACACCAAAAGGTGGCTTTTATGAGCAGCGGACAATTCTTTCGTAACAGTTCGGCTGTGCAGCTCCACATTTTGAAGTGAGACTTATTTTCCTAATGATTACGCTCCTTAGACTTTCTGAATTAATTATAGTGTTAATAAATAACTAAGTATTATATATAATAAGTGGCCCTTGTATGTGAGTGGATAGTGGCATCCGGCTGATGAGCCGAGGGTCATGCGCTCGAGGCCCGTGCGGGTCGCAAATTTTACAAATGTTAATCCATTTGTATTGTAGCCAGGACACGTACCCAAAATGGTTGAGCTAATAATTGACGATTATTACTCGTAAAAAACTGTCAAAAACATTTTTCACATTGTGGAGATCCATATGCTTTGGTTTGGAGTGGACATTGTTATAAAAAAGATATACATAACTATTATTACATAGTGTTACGATCTATTCAGGTCTATTGCCGACTGCCCAATCTTCAGGTCTCTATATCCCCATTTCTTTCTCTTTAATCGTTCATACTCGACATTTTTGTATTTTTTTTTCCACCTCATTCTGGATTGACCAACGGCTAGAGTGCCTACTGGAAGCCCCTCAAATACCTTCTTGAGAGTTCGATTGATTCATCTCACCCTACTACACGACAGGGCCATCTAAGTCTCTTTGCCATCAAGACATTTTCCGTGTTGTGGTGATTAGCATTAACACATGTGCGACATTATTGGTATTCCTGAATTGGTCCAAGTATTCCTCGGATTATCTAATTGTTGATTCCTTTTTCTTGTTTCCCTGTTTGGCTCCAAGTTTCACATTCATACATAATTGTTGACCTTAGAGTCACGTTGTAAAGCCAAAATTTACTTCACTAGATATTTTGAGCTTGAATTGACTCTTCGCTTTTGCGCTTTTAGTCAAGTTGTGAACTTCATAGTCATCCTTATTCTTTCGAAAATGTTGATTTCCACGTACTCAAACGGTGCCTTTTTAAATTCCTACCAACGTGTTTCCTTGTGGGGTAATTTTTTCAACATTTTTAATTTTAATAGATTTTTAATTCTTCATATATATTCAATAAAGTAAAAAAAAATCAATACGACAAAGAACTTTATAGTTAAATAAAACAGAAAAAGACATACATAAAATATTAACTGAACATTGTATTATATATTCGTATTTCAATATAAATTAATTATACCATACGATATTAGAGTATAAAGCACAAAGATCAATATTTATGTTGTTGCTAATTTATAGGCAAACATAATGCATATATATACTATATAAAATACATAAAAAGTACTGTGTCGGAAGTTCTTCCTATTTACATATTATTCAAAAGTTTACAAATCGTATTTAGTTAAGAAGATATATAGAACCGTAATATATAAATAGTTAGAGCTGTAACGTGTTAATGATGGTACTAGTTAGTCTCTACAGCTTTATGTCGCACCGGAAGATGTCATGGATCCCCATCCGAGCTAGCACAGTGCACATCACCGCCGCCAATGTGCAAACATTCATACGCGGCAGTCATAAATACAAGAGGTATTCGGGTAAAGCCTCCCTTTTGCAACTATTAACAACAGAGGCGTACGCGAAAACTATTTTTGTGTATTAAAAAAGCTCAATTTTTTCTCCAGTATGTCTATACGAAATGGCTTCAAAAATACGATTGTTCATATTAATATCTGAATTCCAGTACGGTATGTTGTTTATTTTAGGCTAAGGAGAGATCGGTTGATATTATTCTGCGATATGTATAAAGGTTTGTGTGTAATCGATTGCAAGAAGAACGCTTACAGCAGAGTAGATTGGACAGTGGATATGCAGTTGTTGGCCATGATCATTATAATAACTACAACATAAATCTTAATCTCCCTACGAGAAATTTAGTTTAAATTCAACTTTACTGTTGAGTTTTAAAAAGATATACAATTTGTTTTTATATAAATAAAACGAACATTTAAAAATATTTCGTCAGTATACAAACAGCAGCCGTTAAGTCGAAAACGACTGTTATATTGTTTTAGAAAATCGATTTTAAAAAGTGGAGTCTCTTACATACATTTAACGATAGTATGTTAGGGAAACTGGGAAAGTAGGTCGTATTGCTGTTTTTTCCCCAAAATTAGCATATACCTAGAAACTCTTAATTTGATCAGCTAAATAATCCTTAGTTGGTTTAATGTGTTTTGCCAGTAATCAAATACTCAATATCAACTTAATAGGTAGTGACATTTTAATGTTACAGAAAAAGTACAAAGAATATGGGCAAAGTTAAGTTTCTTTTAGTAGACGATAGAGCGTTCAAAAATCTACCAAACTGCATTATTAGGCCAAAACGGTCATTTTTGACTCAACGTCTTTTGCCAGTATACTGACGATATATTAACATACCTGCTTTGATACAACCATAATTCATTTTTATTATTAAATTTTGATCTGACGAATATTCTTTTACTATAATTTTTCTAACCTTTAAAGCGAATGTTTTTTTTTTAACTACATTCTATTTAAACTGTGCATATTTCTATTTAAACTCATCCAGTGTATATTATTGCAGAAGACGCAATCTTCAAGAAAAGTAAAAATAGAAAATTATGCAACATAAATGAAAAGATATAAAAATTAGAACCATGCCTGAATATATTTATATGTAAAATGTTCGATATATATTTTAATTGTTGTCAAGTGTATCTCAATCAAATACATAAGATTGAGACACCCTTGCGTAAGGCCATTGCTTTCAAAACCGGCTAGGGAGGAACTATTGCTAGGGTACTAACAGTACAGGGTAAGGCCACAGAGTAGAGGCAGGATATAAGGGCGGAAGTGCGAAGTTAGGAATTCCGCCTTATGATTTGTGGCTGCGTTTATTGGCCGACCACCCCGCGACTCACGGATCCGCAACGCTCAAAATAAACACACTACACTTGACTGTACGCGCTATATTCTTACGTATTATAAGACGATTGTTGTCTATTTATTGGTCTGGAAGCATTGAAAAACATAAACATTAATAATATATCGGCCGTGTTTATATAAAAGAGATTAACCCACACAACAAATTTTATAGGAGGCACAAAAAACGTTTTTTAATGATTTTTAGTCAAAATCACAAACAAACATGAATTGCATGATGACAAGTAAAACGGTATTTTATTTTCCAGATTTGATAATTTAACAAGTTATTAAAAAAAATCATTAAAATTTATGATAAATGGTCTTTTCCTTTCCACACAAATATAGTAGTTTGTTCCGTTTTCAAAATCTAAAACATAATTTCTATAATAATTCGGTATTTTCGGTTTAATTCTTTTTAATAGAGCGTATATTTAGTTGTGTACATTATGATTCTGAAATATAAATACTTTTCAAAAAACCGAGAGTAAAACTAGACTAACGCGGGTTAGGGAGTGTCTGTTAAAGCCGAAAGTTCTTAGATTTTCCGGATGCTTTTTTTTTAGAAAATAAATGGCACATCACATGTCCATTAAAATTTCCATAAATAAATTAAAAATATTATGTAATTTTAAATTGTAATAGTTATGAAAACTTTAATCCACGGGAAAACATCTGCTATCGAATTGAAATGAATAAACAAATATTTGTTTACCGAAAATACACAAATATTTATATGTAAGTATAAAGTTAATTCTAAAACAAAATCCAATTTATTCGTCTTCGGATGATATATATCTAGACATACCCATTGTGTCGTGATGGGTAAAAATAGACTTCTATGAAGCAATGTGAGTCAGCGACCAGCGTTGCAAACATCAGTGCAATGTTCAGTCTACAAGAGCAAGATGGTATTATGACTCAAATGTGAGTGGGAAAAGTATGACGTAATTATCATATGCAGAACATTGTTTACAAGCAAGGACACTTGGATTAAACATGCATACCCATTATATCGAGGTTCGACTGTTGTAACTTTATACAAGGAATTGACTCTGCAAATTATGTTCAAATCAAGGACTTTACAATATATAGGCAATAACGTAGAAACAGTATATCTTGATTTAGTACAATTTATATATATATAGATAGTGGAGAGAAAAATTATAGTCATAGGACAACTTTTTCATTGATCTGCGTTCAAATTCTGTAGCTGAAAAAAATCCGATATATTCTTTTTATTCGGTAAACCTGAATATAGTCCAATGAGGAGAGCTAATTATTGAAAATTACTTATAAAAAATAAAGAGTGGGATGTTTTAAATAAAAATTGCTCAAAATACATACAGTATATACCGCATTTGCCAGATACATTCATAACAAACTGTTATAACATGTCAGAAAAAATATTTATAATTCATAATATTATTTATTACATCTTATAGGCAAACAGTTTTTCATTTCAATCGTTTACTTCAAACATTTTTGCATTTTTCCTGATCTTGACCACCCATCTATTACGACATTAATGCTTCTAGATTCATCTCATCCAGCAACTTGATTAAATCTACTTGATTATTTTTGCTTTAGATGTAAATCACTCGAAGAACTCACATTTTAGTACAGATCCAAAATCTTTGAGAAGTAAAGATAAGCACTTTCTTTCCTTCATATTTAACCTTTGCCTATATGGTATGATAAAAACTGGAAGAGTTCACAATTCAATCTTCAGAGAAAGATGAACTGTACAACTAAATTTTACTGTAATGACTTATATATATATTTTTTAAATTAATGTTTCATTTGAAGTAAGAGGCTTATTAACATATCTAATTAACTATTAAAAAAATAAATAACTGGTACTTTAATAAATAATAATATAATATTTTTTCTTGCGGGAAAATTTATTTATAGAAAAGTTTACTTAGCACTGAATACTGAATTGTGAACATTGCCAGTTTTCTTTATTAACTACCAAAGAATTTAAAAAAAGTTGTCTAAAGGAGCATCTTATTCATTAATATTTATGAATTACAATCTTTTCAAAAATGTTCATTTTGTAAGAATTATTTTCTATCTGATAATATATTTAAAGGTATTTATGAATACAGAATAAAAATACTTGTAATAATTCAAAGACATTCTCCACTCGATTGTGCGCACAGTAAATAATATATTCGCGTGCAAAAAAGCTTCCGCGATGGGTTTTTTTTTCATTTTTTTTTATTTGAATTAATGGAAAACGTGTACATAAAGAGACAAAGAGAGTTAGATTGACAGTTGGATAAACTGAAGATATCGCGAAATCTTTTAACCATTTAGAGAAAAAATTATTCCATTGCACGAATTATTCCAGATAATCTACTTCCCCTCTCATACAGATTATTCACACAGCCCCTCTCATCGTTTGATAGCAATAGAAATGGCAGACGCCACTGGCTTTTAAACTTTATGTTAATTATTACTAACTTCATTTCCATGTTTTGAATATTACATGTCATAACTTTTAATTTTTTATATTAATTAAACGCATTTTTAAAACATGGCTAGTAGGTTATTTATCACTGATTATCATATCTTGTACGTATACAAGAGTGAATTTAAAAGAATTCGGAAGACCTTGTACTAGCCGGCGAGCCTCTTGTTAAATTGTGAGAAACAAATATTCTAAAATCAAATCAGTACCTGTCAATTATTTTGTGCATATTTTATAATAACTATGAAACGTAAGATTTCATTGCTTTATAAAATTTCCTGTAAAACACTTTATTTTGAATGCATAATAAACTAAATCTAGCAGTTTTACATCTAGACATGCTAGGCAGTTTTTAAAACACTGATATTTGATATGTTATGCATTATTTTCTTAAATATCTTTCGTTACTTTTTTGTCAACGAAACTTTGAAGAACCACAATCTTTCATACTTTATGTGTACACGTTTGCTTCTCTTTGCAATAATTGAGAGTTTTGTATAGGACAGAACTCAATATTGATTATTTGTATCATTATTTTTCAAATAAAATTTCAATTATAATTGAATACTCATTTATTAGCTGACCAATTTGAATTTTATTTATATTGCATATTAGAGCTATAAGAAAAATCATTCCATTCCCGAAATACCGTAAACGGACATTATAAATAGCTCTGAAAGCTAAGAACTCATTCTAAATATTTTATTATGATTATAAGTGTTGAAAATATTATAATACTACTATTTAAATTTGTGGAATTATTTTCGTATTGCAAAATTAAATTCTACTAAGTGTATTTAAAAAAATGTGAGAAACAATACTAGCTAGCCATATAGGAGCCGTGTGAAGCGAATTTAGGTGAAAAACTAGGCAATGCTATACGAAATGATTATCAGTATATTAAATGTATCATTCATTATTTGCAATCCATTCTACTTGCTACCCGGCCGATTTCGTAAAATTTGGTACCAAATTTTCCGTGTCTAGTGAAAAAATGATTCATCCAATATGTGGGGTAAATTTTATTTGAAACCTTCAAGCGTCTTGAGTATTGAAGAAAAAGTTTATGAAAATATACATTGGCAGTGGTTTTATAACAATAAAGCTATTAAAGTTTTCTTTAATTATTTAATTATAATTCAGTCACCTTTGAACAGTTGTTATTTATAAATAAGTCAATTTAACAAAATTCTGATTAATGCACATTTCCATAACAGTTTGTCGGTGGCCTTATCTTTATTTTCTTTTATATATAACATTTTTTTTTCATATTTGATTATCAGATATTTGAGACAATGAGTTTATTTATGCAAGGTCATCTTATAAATTTATTTTAAAGAAGATAAAATGAACGATTGAGCAACATAATCTATTATGAAATCGAAATCGAAATCAAGAAAAGAATAAATGTTTGTTCATTTAGCAATAATATGATTTATTTTCTTGATTATATGTAATATGAATAATATTTTAAACTAAAAAACAGTTGAGTAATATTTTTTCATCCATTTTTTTTCCATTCATTTACGTTTTTTTCTATTTACGCGCTGTTTTTTAACAATTATCTGCGTAAATGGATGGATTACTCTACATAAAAATAAATTTTATAGAATGTTTACGGCAATCTATGAATTACCTTCGGAAATTGAGTTGTGAAACTGAATAATTTTAACAATTTCATATTTGAAAAGTGTCAAAGTAATTGTATAGAAAATGAGCTCCTATCACGTCAATGTATCGTCAAGGACACAGCCCTGTGTAAAAACTCAAGCAATATAATTTGACTGTTCATATATAATCAAATACTGTCCACGTAGTGTTATTTAAATTGAATATTACATTTCAAATTAGACCGTTAAAAAACAATGATATTCACATTAGTTAATATAAAATAAAGATTTTATTATCTAATGTTTTATTAATAAAAATGTATAAGGGATCGTCCATAAACTACGTAATATTTTTTCTTATATTTTTTCATTACATGTAACACCATGTAGACATTCAGCTTGACCCCCCTCTCTCCTGTCAAAAGTTATGCACCTTCCAAATTAACTAATTAAGTTGCAGAAGCGAGTTAACTCGCACAATTTAAACGTAGTTTGCTACACAAAGTTGGATATGTTTGATGATTTTAAATATAAAAGTGCATAGATATTATGGTCATTAAAAACAAAGTCAAGATAGAGAAACATTTAAAATATTTTTAAAAGAGATATCAAGGTTCAATTTTTTGCTTAAAACTTTACAGCTCCAAGTTGTGACATTATGTGTGGCAGAGAAAACGTTATATAGGAATACAATTTATAATAATCTCCTATCCATTTTTTGAGAGGAAAAAGTGTAACAATAAAGATTAACCCACCCTCCCTCTTGCCCTTCGACATGTAGATATTGGTGGTCACCCTTCCCTCCCCCTCAAGAACATTGCGTGATTTATGGACGACCCCTAAGTATGTGTTTAATAAATTATATTATTAATAAAGTTTGTCATATCTTTTCTCTATATATATTTAATAAATAAAAAAATCAGATTTTTAATACAGTTGGAATGTCCATGTTTTAGTGGCCGGAGCGAGAAAGGAAGGATAAGCGAAAATCGAGGCAAGGAGAAAAACCGTGTTTTTCGGGAGAACTCTTAGCCCGGTACGGCTTGGTGCGATGAAAAAAAAGAGAATACAAGCAGTTTTCCGCCGAATGTTGCTGAGATGTTTTTATTTTATTTTTTTATCCGAGGCGATATCTTTTATTTCAATTTTCGTTGCATTGCTTCTTGGATATCTATCCGTTCATAAAGGCTTACGCTTCTATATTGCATTTTATTGTTATAGTTGATATTCAAGCATAAAAATATATATTGAATGTAGGTATACGTACGTTGGTTTAATATGTGCGTCTCATTTAGGAAACTTTGAAATTCAATATTATCAAAACAATATTTATGAAATTGAAAGAGTTTTCAGAAGTATTTTTTTAACGTTATTAAAAAAATGATATTTTCGCTATTGCCTATATTGAAAATATACAAAAGTGTGTAAAAATGGTATGTATTTAATATATAATCTACATAAATTTGCCTCTCATTCTTTTTTTTACTTAAATCAATCCCTTGAGTTGAAAACCAGGTAATGAATTCATGGATGACATACGAGTATGTAATTTTGACTTAAACTTTATCAAGGTTGAATCTCCGAATACGATGATTGGAAGATGAAGGCGACATTTAATATGTTCTGGAGCACCGTGGTTGTCTAAGAGATTATTTTCTTATATATCCTTATTTGAAGTATGAAGAGTTCCAAGATAGTCTCACGTGTAAAATTAAATTATGTAACATCGCAATAATATTAACGTTTTATTCGTTGTTATTGCAAGGTTGTCTTTTTTTAATATTTAATTACGCCGCTTTATATAACGCCTGATGTCGCTAAGCATGTAAATATCATATAATGCTATTGTCATTAAACTGTTGTTATGGCATACTATTTTTATGTAGTTGATGGCAAAAATGGTTTTTATTGAAATACTACTACAGTATAATTTGATTATTATTAGAAAATATATTTAAAAATCGATTAATGACATGAAATTCTCAACTATAAACAAGAGAAAACAGTCTTAATTTTCAAAAATATATGTCGCAGAAAAAATATATATAAAACAGTGTTATTATTTAAATATCTCTACTTAGTACAGACAATAAATAATACTACTGTGTATTTGTAGTAAAGATATTAACACAAATAGTTGAGGTAAAAATTTACTTATTTTGTATTTATACATACTTATACTAATATATACAGTAACTTTAACCAGAAAAAAACTATACATCAGTAAAAAAATACCTGTAATATAATAATAAGTAATTTAAATAACGAGTGATAAAACTACTAAGTTAATTAAAATGCAATAAATATAGTTTAAAATATTTTTGAACTCTACCGAATGATATTAATAGATTCTGCTATGCGTACAGAATTCTTGGAACAATATCCGTATAAACTACCCCTAATGAACATCCTTATTAATTAATATAAAACCTCGGAAGCAAAATTCGTACGAACTTTATAATATTGTACGATTATTATGGAAAAGAATATGAAAAAATCACACAATTGTGCGTCATTAATATTATTGAGGAAACTAAAACAAGTTTATTTATCTCAAATGTGACTAAGTCACTATGATAATAACGCTCGTTTAAATTACCGAAAATAGAAATTACGATTACGTTTAGAAGCGTAGTTCTTCTTCTCGAAAATTTTAAAATATAATTTTCTGAGCGTGATTCAGTTTGGGGAAATGTTCTTCGATATTAAATTATTCAAATTTTTCCCGGTGCAAAAATAATTTTTGATTCACACCTAACATTGTAATTATGTCAGGGATTACTGCGTAATAGTTTCGTCTTTACAAAATTTAGTGTTCAGTTGTTGAGAAATCATGACTATCAAATAATGGAGAGGCAAAGAACGACAAAATAAAGGTATGTTCAAACGAATTTTAAATTACTGATCTATATAGAATGATGTTTTTTTGTATATACTCGTAAATAACATTGAAATTTTTATGTAATGCAGAGATGTACTTTACTCTACTAAATGACACACTTATTTAATGACTAATCAAATGAAAAATATGCATAAAATCGTAAAACAGAAATATTTGCATCTCTTCATGGATTTTTATAATTATTTCGTCAAAGATTCGAATTACAATAATATTCAAGTAATTTATTTAAAGGAATTTTTATATATTACAAACATGAATTTAATCCGATAATAATATGACAAGATTAATTTATAATTAACGATATAATCGTTAAAAAAATATGGGCAACTAGAGATACTTAAATAACAAAGGGGCGCTTAAAGTTCTGACGTGTGGATGAAAAATAAACTTCACCAGAAATGTGAGAGCGCAAAGTAATTTGCTCTAGAATATTAAAAATCTTTTATTCAGAAACATATAACTACAAACAAAATTACATTGTGGTGATTAAAGCTTTTTTGCGTTAAATGATTTTCTCAGTATGTTAAGTATGTAGTTTCTAGAAAGCTTATAATATCGTTGATTATTAA
This sequence comes from Rhyacophila sp. 25_7, assembly GCA_036584705.1. NCBI lineage: Eukaryota > Metazoa > Arthropoda > Insecta > Trichoptera > Rhyacophilidae > Rhyacophila > Rhyacophila sp. 25_7. The sequence goes on from JAPMAE010003897.1 coordinate 13,086, forward strand.
GTACAAAGTGAAACCAAAAAGCTTTTCGTAGATCATTAAATTGTATTATTATTAATGTGGATGTATCTAGCAAGATCGTTATATTCAAAATACTCGTGTGAACTTCGTGTGAAAGGTTTAAATTCTTCATTAATATGAAATGTTTTACATAGTTCTGTGTGTGAATTATTTATTAAATATGAGTTAACACACCGATTTTCTGTATCTAAATGTAGAAACTTTGAAATAAAAGGTTAAAATTTTGAAAGCTGTGTAGTGTATCAACTGAAAATTAAATTCTAAGCTTACTTTATAAAGTATTTTACGTATGTAAACACTCAAATAATGAGTAAAATAAATCAAAGTATTATAGCAAAGTAGTTATCAACTATATTTATAGTTGCAATTAAAATTAATAATGCAGACAATAAAATAGAAAGATAGTAAGAAGTTTTCATTATAATTTATGTAAGCCGATTTCAAGCAGTAAATTAATTAAAACTAACGAAGAAATCGCAGAATTATGCTTTGATTTGAAAAATGATGATCGCATCAAAATGAAGAACATTATTGTTTGCAGAATTTGATAACTATAATAGCATTTAATCAACCACATTAAGATAGTGCTACTATCCTGGTCTATAGTTGACTACAAAACCATCTTCCAGCTTCTATCTTTTCAATTGTTTACACTCAAGCTTTCGTTTTCATTTTCTGTGGCAGCCGTGGGCCCGTTGCATATCGAAGATGTTTCGAACTCTCTTTTAAGAACGCTAGATTAATTAACAGTTTGATTCGCCCTATTACTTTCCTGAAAATCTTTATTATATTAGGAATAAATTATTGAAGCAACTCAATATTAGTAAGGATGCACATTTTTTTATGCAATGATTTTTTTAATTTCTACGCTTGGGTCCTAGGTTCACATAGTTACATAATTATAAGGTTGACTGTTAAGTGATATTTATAAAAATATAATTATTTTCCATACTGTTTGGTAATTGAGACTCATTAGGTCTAAAACGAAACCCTTTAGAGAACAAATAAGTTCAGAACGATATACAAAATATATGCCCTATTAAGCACGCTGTTTAAAATAATTCGCTAACTGAAACTTTATATAAGAATTTTAATACAATATTATTAGTTTGTCATATTGATGATATCATATATTATGGAAGGACGATGTAAGCAATGATTTTCTTTAC
>JAPMAE010003903.1:2236-13710 GCA_036584705.1 Rhyacophila sp. 25_7
GAAAACTGTCTGCAATACCGCTTCATATTTTTAACACCTAAATTTGCTTTTGATAATCTTATTTTGGTCTAGTGAAAAGATGTTTAACATCATGACCGTTTGAATGAAGTATTTTGAAACTATTAGCATGTTGGTCAATACTGGTCAAACTACCATACAAATATTAAATCTCCGTTATAATTACATCATCAAACAGTTATTAGCTAAGTGTTTATATGAGAGCATATTACTTAGGTTGGTTATATCATAATAATAAATTTTCAAATCGATCATATGCTCTTTCTTACTAGGTACTGACCTTCGTGCGTCTCAATATCCCTTCACATGTAGCCGACAGTAAAATGTAGGTCTTTTGTAACTCATTCTATGGATACATATTTGCGTGCAATGCATGTTGCTAATCCCGCGTCGTGACCGTGTCACGTAGTGCAATATATGACAGGTAACAGTTATATAAAGCCTCGGACAGCATGGCATAAATTTAATTTTCAATGAGAAACATAACATTTTGCATTCATCATGTAAATATCGAATAATGTATACTGTTTATGATCATTTTGATTTTACATATCTAACTTAAGGACATGTTCTAACTACCATGATTGTCTTTATATTTGACAGTTTTACTACTTTCACATAAAATGATGCTATATTGAATCATAATGATTCTGTAGAAGTGTATATTAAATCAATATATGCATCATATATATTAAATTTTCTTACAGTCCAAAAAGAAACTCTCAAGTTGTATTATATTTGCAAATTATTTATAAGTACGATTTACTTAATATTCTATTATTCTACCATGATTTTTTTTATTGAAATAATAAAAATTTACTTTAGACTCAAATTCCAAACTGACAATACAGCTGTCCAATTTCAAAACCTAGTAAGTGTTTCAACACAAAATGTTCAGTACGAGCAAATTGGTCGGAGAATTATCGACAAGAATATACAGGAATTATTGCGGAGAACGGAACAGGAAAATAATATCAAAACGGGTACGTGCATTTGCCAATTTCATCTCTTAGTTAATAAGTGTCGGTTACCATGTTTGAATATTTTTTCTTAACTTACCAAGTTTTGACGTTGTTTTCGAGAATTTTTTTTTGTCTCTTGTTAGGTTTAAAAGAATTGATTTCATATAAAATATCGACAGTAAAATGTGAATTATAACCTAGTAGTATAGAATATGCATTAGAACGAAATGTCAAAACATTTCAATTACTAGGTTTTAAAATTGAATAGCCGAACTGTCTAATGCAAAACTACTGAACCTATTTTTTTACTCAACGTCTTCTCTAAAATAGTGCATATGCAGCATTTATTTTATCACTTTTATTTAGTACTAAAAACAATTCTAAATTCACAATATAATTAAGTTATACCATATTCCCATATCGAGAAAATTTAATACTACGTTAGTGCTATAATGCTATATTATGTCATACATCTATATCTCTTGTTACGTTATTCTGGCTCTAATCTCTAAATATAGAACCTTGCACTATAAAGATTTTTTTATCAATTATTCATTCACGAGTAATATGTAACAATTATTATCTCAATCTATTTGGTCATGCTTGGTTACAAATACTAATTAATAACCATTTGAAATTTGAAAAAAAAAATGTCACTGAGCGTGGAATTTCAATCCGCGACTCTCGAATTGCTTACTGAATGTGCTGTACTCTGACCTTCTTGATGCATCACCATTCAATATTTTAACTAACGATAAAAAAATAAAGTAGTTAAAATTTAAAAAAATAATTATGTATTCTGTTTCTAAAGTAATTTTTCGTCTGCATGTTATACAAAATATAAGAAATAAGAAAAACATATTTTATTTAAACTATTTTTTGATTTACATAAAAAAATAACAGTGTTGCCAAAATTTTTTGAAAACAATAAATAAATATTTTACAGTTACTTCTACAAATAATACTACTAAGTAAAAATACATCACAATATTTTTTTTATATAATTTTCAATTAGACAAAAAGTTTTTTTTATGGATTGGGTAAATAATCGTAGGGCGCTTTTTAAAGGAATCGTGTGCAACGCTTTTCAAAAATAAACTTTCAATATTAAACAGCGATTAAATTTATAATTTAAGCCGACAATTTTTTTTATGGTTAACAAGTTGACAAGATATTTAACAAAATTAAATAATTTTACTCCTATGCGATGTATTATACTCGTATTAATCGAGTGCATATTCACGTATTTTAGTTATATTATGTACTCAAAAGTACACTATTACACTTTTTTTATTATTTCTAGGCAGTATCAAAAAATATCCCGTCAATTATTTTGACTACCACTGCATTTTCAAAACATAAAACTTTGTATAAAAACCATGCATCTTTAATTGCATTATCGTAGTAGAATTTCATTTTTTTTTTCAATTATGCTATAAGAATTAATTCGTAATAAAAAAAAATGTTTTGATAATAAAACGATTAACTTATTGAAACTTCTTTGTGATATTCAATGTTTTGAAAATAATTTAGTAAGTAAGAAATATTCCCTTCAAATTTCCACACACATTATCCAAACTTCGCGCAGTGCCGTACAAAATGCTTGTGTCTGACTAAAAGAGTTATGTATTTTTCAACTGGCGATTTTGAACGTGCGGATGGCTTTACTGATTAAACTTAATTTATTACGCACAATTTGCTATCACCGCTACTGACTTCCACGGCTAATTGTTTTATTTATTGCTCGAAATATTTGTTACAACTCCATTATGTTGCTTATATCACTCTGAAAGTATCTCGTTGCTTGTTGCATCACAGATTATTTGCAGATGAATATGCTTTTACATTATTTAAAAGCATTCAAGCAATGTATAACTAATATGGCTGTATTAAGATGTAAAACACGTTAATATTAGTAAATTATTTATTTATAATGATTATGTCATATATGTGTGTCTCTACTTAAAAATCAATATTTAATTTAAAACAGTGTAAATAAATGGAAATTGATGACGATGTCCGTAATACCAACAGTAAAAGAACGATTAATCTAAAGAAAGACCTTTAAAGTGGAATAGAATCATCATTTAATAAGAAAATATGCTTTATAATTATAAATATGAATGTTCCAGAAGCGTGTTAACTCGCACAAATTAAAATGTAACTTGTTGGATAAATTTGATTATTTTGGACAATTTTAAATAAGAAACCGCAGAGATGTGACTATAATATGGTCATTAAAAACAAAGCCATGACAAAAAAACATTCAATGTAATAAGTATAAAGTAAAGATATAATAAGGTTATGTTTCTCGCTTAAAAATTCACAGCTTGCTTGGATTGTGATATTGTGTATGGCACAGAAAATCTTAAAACTGTCGTCGGCGTTGAATTATATTTTAAGTTTGTAAAAGTCAAAAGATTATTGTTATATCTCTAAGTTTGTAGTTTTTAATTGTATTTTGAATATCTAGATTTAATACAAAAAAAACTGTTAGCCTACATTTAAGGTAAGAGCGATGAAGTAAAATCACTTCAAAGTAAACAAATTTTTACTACAACGATAAAGTAACATAGATAAACAGACAATCCAAAAATTTTCTGCTAAAACTTTGGTACCATTTCCGTTTACCGAAATTCTTGCTGATGGCAAAACATTACCTGGCAGTATCGCTGTTCCCTATTTTGATGGTCACGTGACTGACGATAGCTGTGTTGTCCGCTGCGACTCCTTTCTGCTTCATTGACAAAAACCTAGACGCAACGCCGTGCAAATAATTTGTCCCCGTACGTATAATTACTAAAATTCTTGCTGTTATTTTTGATTTTTTACACATTTAAAGTCTTCAGTTGAAAACAAACTAAGCCAAATTTTATTTTTGAAATGTATTTCATGAGAAAAAATTATTTGTTAATACTAAATTTAGATATGATCCCTATCCACCAAAATTTAACAATAGATAAATACACTGCATATTATTCACATAAAAATGAAAAATTGTGGTAATGTCAATTTTATCGTACAAATGAGGGGGTGTATTTCCAAAGTGATCCTATTACACTTCAACAATTTTTTGGCAATTGCCAAAAAATTGTTTACGGTGTCTATATTACATATTTTTTGTTATCTCCATTGCAAATTGTATTTTACATTATACATGGATATAACAAAAAATATGTAATATCGACAGTGTAAACATTTTTTGGCTTTTGGCAAAAATTTGTCGAAGTGGTAGAAATTCACTTTGGAAATCCACCCCTTATATTTTCTTTAATTCACGCATTTAATCAAAGATATATTCAGAAATTTGGGCAACTTTAGCCAGGAAGAAAAATTGTACCGATTTTTAAAAAATGTGAATAATTTAATTACTGCTGTATTTTTGCAAATTAAACCAAATAAAAAAAAATCTTTCTTATGTCTAAAATATATTTTCATAAAATATTTTGTAGCTTAAAATCTCAATTTTACGCTATTTAAATGTAAAATTAGCGCTTATGACCAGGATCAAATTAGCTATAGTTTTACTATACTTCTATATTATTATTTATTTATTTAACTCATTAAGCATATCTTAACAATTTTTAAAAACTTCAAAATAATATAAAAACTTTTGTTTTTACAAAACAACATTGTGTTTGAGGAAACTTCAAGAAGTGTTTTAAAAGTTCTAGTATGGAAATCATAATTTACAGAAATATTGCAGTATTTGACTGCATACATTTTGCAGTACAATATAATAAAACATTAACGAATCGTATTAAGAAATATAAGTAATTTATTTGTCACATCAGTCAAATATATAAATTAATATTTAATCTAACTCAATTCAACGTTTGCGGCAGTCAATTGTGAGATAAACGAATCATTGGGGCAACTGCAGAGGGACTCAACGCTCCAAATGCATGCGAAACGCAGCATTGCAATCGAGTTGGACCTGAGGCGCATGCCTGCCAAATTTATGGCCTGTGTGATAATTACGCCGATTTACTGCAACTCTCATTGTCGACTTACTCACTTCTCTCGTCATGCAAGTTAATATAATTTATTTCTTTTATGAAATATTGAGTTTTTAGTCTTTCTAGAAATTTCCTATTTTTTAACATACATATAAAAGAAGCGTTTAAGTAGACTATTACGTAATTAAAATTATGTACCTAAAACTAATCATATATATATATATACAATACTAGTATCTTTAGTAATTAAATACTTTCATGAAAACATACATATTTTTTAAAATCTATTATCTTCTATTCTACATCTCCCTAAATACCATTGGTCTGAGTGAACATACATATTAAATACAATAATATTATTTTAACGACTATCAATACTCGGTAGAAAGCTATTATATTAAAATAATCAAGACCCATTTCGTCTGTTATAACATTTTTACTGCTAACAATAGTTGAAAGCAAGTTTCCATTTCTTATTTTTTTACTTTGAAAATAATTTTATAAAGACACGTAACACAAAATATTCAATAGTAAGGCTTAATATATATGAAGTCTTTTTTGTGAACACAAATATAAAACTGTGTTTTTATTTCAAATAAAAAATATGCACCAATAATTTCTAAAAAAATATAATGTTTTAGAATTTAAAAAATAATAATTTAGTAAACGTTAGTGATGCAGTTGACTCTTTCTCAAAAAAAAATATCCAAACATATTATAATGCGGATGAATTCTAATAGACGTGACAAATACAATTTAGTTATATTTAACAATACTATCGATATAACCGTCAAAATGTAAAATGTAAACTACAAATCCAAAATAGCTGAAAAACTTAAAAGTACGAGTATATCAGTGAAATGAAAAAATTTGAGAAGTATATATTCTGTAAAATTAAAGAATATTGCGATGAGAGAATAATGAGGTAATGATGGGTGTGAGAATGGACATATATACTAATGTGCGCTAAATTTGATATTATTTTAGCATACTCGTAAATTTCTGTCTCTTTCAAAATTTTAATTTAATAAATAATAACTTAAAACATATATATATGTGTATGTATGAATATGTATGAATATATCAAAAATAATAAGCAATGTCTTTCTCTTTTACTTAAGAAATAAATGTCGTCTGGTAGAAAGTTCTGTGTGTAGAAAAAAACGTGTTTATTCCACATTTTCTTTAAGCTTACCCCATAAGTAACAAGAAAATAGCCGAAACACTTAAATAAAATTGATTGTGAATTAAATAATACATAATAACAACCAATAAAAATATCAGACAAAAGATCCAATATTCTTTTTATATGGAAGGAAACCTTACATTTTTTCCAATCTAGTTCAAATAATATTTGCACTTATTTTTCGAGTCAATATTCTTTTAGAGTATGAGCGCTGTTTACTGACAGTTTTTTAAAACAAATAAATTAATAAAAGCGTATTTAAATTTTATGCTCACTAATATATAAAGTTACAATTTAAACAGTTTTATAATCAATTCCATTATTGGTCTTGTAAGTAAAACACAATGTTTTAGCGATTTTTTTAAACCATCGAAACGCTCATGTAAATAATTAAACAATGCTAAACTTCAATCAAAAATACATTTAAACGATGTAAAAAAATCATTTAAAATTAAATAATGAGTATGTTCAGCACGTTTTTATATTATTTATAGTTTTAAAAAGAACGGATCATTCAGTCTCTTAATGTGTCCTAAGTGAAAGAAAGACATTGGACTTCGTTATATGCTAGATTGCCTTGATTCTATTTCAAATGGACATTTCTTTTCTACAAAACAACGGAATCAATCGTTTTGGAAAGCTGTTGAATACCATCCACAAGATGTATTTGGCGGAGTTACGCGATGCCGGCATGACAAAGAAGGATGCAAGAAGACTGACCAGCAACAAGAATTGTACGTGGTGTACATATTCTCCGATCAAAGGTGTTACATGGTTGAAGTCTAAAACATCTTTTATGTATTACTACACTTTTTTCTTAATTGAATATAACAAAAATACAGTATAACAAAATGACATTAATTGCAAGGGAAGTCACATGCATTCTTACATATCCGTGCAACAAATATGTGTAAATTACTGTAATAATAAGTTGTTCCTATATTTATGTGAAAACTTAATTTGTTATGAGAGGTAGGTGGATACTATTATCCAATAAAGAAATAGCCGCTACGATTCGTGAACTGTCCTGTATTTGTACAATTTGAATGGTTGTCCTTGGGTCAAAATTAATGACGACACTCAGACTTGCCTCCCACGGCCATTTATTTGTGACGCCACAGTCAAAAAACACTTGCGAATATTTACGCTTGTATTTTTCTAATAACTTCTCATGAATGCGAGCTTTCTTTTTTTTGCTTTTTTAATGAAAATGCTTCCGTGTGAAAATGTTGGATCATTTCGTGTTTACCTATCTTGCTACCAAATGACATTTTAATAAAATATTTTACCTTATAATTGAACATTTCTTCTTCGCCATTCTGCTTATGCTTAAGTGTTATGGTCGACAGTTTACTTTTCGATATATAGTCAAAAGTTTTCTAAAATTTTATATTGAAAAAAATATGTTGTTATTTCATTTAATAGTCGATTCACATATCAAGAAATTATTAAATCGATCAACGTTGCTTCTATTCCTTCTCTTATTCTCTAAGTAGGGTGGAATCCTTATCATTCAAAAAAGTGATAAAAAATTATTTTATTATATACGCTAAACAGATTATTTAGGCGATTGTTTATATATTACTTTATTTAGATGTGTCAAGAACGGGAGAAACCCTTTATATTATCTTCAATATTAACAATATGAATTTATCAATGACTATTCACGAGTAGTTTTGCATACATATATTCACTGTACTTTTTTATTACACTTTAGAAAGCTTATTAAGTGTTTACTTAGTATAGTCTTAATATGTTATATGACCTTTATTTTAAACTGAAATATATAGACTTCATTATTTAAGTCTTTATCAAGTTATCAATTATGTTGAAAAATAATAAATATTATAGCAATATTTAATATTATGGCGATATTCTGAATTATTCATCGACTTTGATAATAATTTCTACGTAAGTTCTAAATACTATTAGCAATTAAAAGTAAAACTATGTTTGATTGATCCAATAAAACATTTTTTAATGATTCACAGATATTTGTTCTATACAAAATTTAATGCTAAAATTATATAATAAGAAAAACAAAACGTTTTTAATATTGTGTCGGACTGTTAAGTGTTTTCATTAAATGAAATTATGTTTTTTTCGTTATTAATTTATTATTAATGTATATATATTCTAAACACATTCTATTTTTCAAATATCGGATACACATTTGATTTTGAAAATTTAATGATGTGAGCATTCAATTTAAAGCCAATATTATAATTAATTTTCATTCAATATAAGCATACATTTCTAAAGTAAATAAAATAATTTTATACTAATTTATATATATAATGATTGAGTTACAAAATTGTCTACTAAATATGCAAATATTTATTTGTGATTTTAAGTTTATTTTAAACATTTTGAATCATAATATATTCCCTTCAATAAACATTATTTTTAATAAAGATTACGTAATACTCGTAAATTTGTGTAAAATTAAATTATTAAACTTTTTTTTTTAATATAAGAAATAGTAATTAATAAAACAAGGTAATTCTATCATTGTTATTTCTATTGCTATTGAAATTTTTAAAATAAAATAAATTCTTAATTCTCTATAGACATTTAAACTTTTAATGCGTACAATTTTTGGCTTGTCAACAATAATTACGATTGATTCCTTTGGTTTTATTACATTGGTCTACTTTAGTGACTCTTATTATTTTGTGATACGATAATTTATTTGCTTAACACTTTTACTCTCAGATATTTACAAAAATAAACAAATATTAACGCACGTTTATCATGTTTTTAACAAAACATATTCTGAACATTCCGTAGATCGGTTTTATAAATTAACATAACAATAATTTATCATCAGCCGTCTTTAACTAAGAACTTGACTGTCAAGAAGCAAGTACGAAGAATATTATAAACACTTTCACCGTATAAAATAATACACGATGATCAATTAATTATTTACTAATCATGTAAAGTTGCAACGTGCTATCAATTAATGCAATAAAAGGTCTGCCAATGACCCGCATGACAGAACTGCATGCTTTATCGTCATTTCAATTTGCAAGAAAAATAGAGATAGCTAATAAGAAGTCCTTTTATGATAACAATACAATATTAAAGTATGCAAAATAAAACTAGTTTGTGGACATCGTTCTTTGATAAAGAATAATGCAATAAACAATTGTTGTAAATAAACAATTTAAAAATATATATATACGTTTTCATACCATAAATATAAGTGTCAAATATATTGTAGAAATAAATATTTTTCATTGAAACAATTAAAGGTTTTTGCATATGTCGTATAAACTTCATTAAAAAAATTGATTTAATCTACTAACAATCCTTGGTGAAAAGACATGAGAATGAAATAGCAATATTGTTTTTATGCGCATTTCCACAAAGTATATTTTTAAATTAAGACTAGTTTCGTACGTAACGATATTTTCAACTGTATAAAACAGTAATATTATTTCAATATAATTGTTCTCTACCTAACATTGACAATAAATAAAACAAATAATAATATTTAATTTAGTAATATAAAAATTATAGCATAATTTATTTCATTAATTGTGAATTCTTAATGAAAAATCACTATATTAAAATAATAACATGTTTCATACTTGGTTAAAAATGTTATAACAGACAAAACCGTCTTGATTTTTCACTTATAAAATTTTAAATATATTTTGTTTGTATACCTAAAAGGTCTATGTTATTATTTCAAGAATAAACCAAGAATTTTTAGTAGATAAAACTGATTATATTAATGAAACATTTGCGGCGTATACAAAAGTTTCAATTATATATTATTACCACGATTATAAGACGCATGCTTTGCCTTATTTTTGGGTCTCTGTTTTGTTATAAGTCTTCTGACCGATGGATTCTTAACCAAGGTAATAGTTACTTACTTGTTATTATTTTTACGTATTTTTTTTATTTGTGTCCAATAAAATTAAATTGCGTAATACATATATTATAAGACAAACTTGAAACATAATTTTATATGTGTATCAATCATATTTTACAAAACAATATATCTAATTCCTTTTTTTCAATAGTCTAGTCTTTTTAAACATTTTATTCAAATAATGCCTAATTTTTTTCTACGATAATATTGGTTTTTAGTCATACATGTATTTCCATGAATTCTTTTTTTTTATAAAAAAATATTTTTACACAATATACATACAGAGTTTTCAATAAAATATTTATGTATACATTTACTAAAATATATAACAATTATCCAATCAATTAACCAATTTACAAAATATGCAATATACAATATTTAGTAGGAAATACCTATGTATTGTAGTTCCAATAAACACGTTTTATGCCTATCGTAACGCTAGAGCCGTCATAAAATTGGTTGATATTACAAATTAACAGAGGATTTTGATTAAATTTGGTCATTTCCCAAAGATTATACGATAACATCAATTATCAATTAGATTTTGTGTTTATTATAGCAACATATTTGACAATAAAATATTATTTTTAACAGCAATAACTGTAGAAAAAGAGCAATAAAATTTTATTAGACTTGTAATAAAGATCAAAAAATGGCCGCGTATTGATAATGCAGTAATCCCACTTCTCTAGCTTTACAAGCCTGTTTTCCTTGTTAAACCCTGCATTTTACTGATAATTGAGAATACTATTTTATACACTACATGTTTAATATGTGTTTATTTTCTGATAAAACATACCTTTTACGCAGAATGTCGATGCTCCAGTCTCGTCATTGGCACAACGGCAATTCAACTCGCCGGCGGCTGCCAACCACAGCAAGCACGAACATCTGTTCTTTCAAACTTTTCAAAAGTTTCAAACTTTCTATATTGATACTAAAACGTCAAATTTAGGCGCGAAAAACTATCAAGTGTTTTTTTACACCAGCTCGCACATAAAAACCTTTCTCGTATCAACTGTCAAAATGATATGATTTGTTTATGTAACATCAAACGTCAAACTAGATCGTATCTGTTTTTGATGTACTCAGTTGCAGCTTATACACTTGGCATTATTTTATGAATGATATAAACTCTCAAAAAGTTATTTTTTTATTGATGTTTCATCATTATTTTAATGGATGTTTTAATGAGTATGTCTTGACTTATTTTTAGAATTGCGTATTATTAGAACTTAGTTGTAATAACAATATATTGTAATGATCATGTGTTAATAAGGTAATATATCAATCATCGGTGGTGACTGCTGGTCAAGTCTGTCGGCATTATTTTGATTTTTTTTTCTGTCGATCGAACCAGAGGACCAGAGCACGTTGGAATCACGCGTTACAGACACCGTTCGCGCGGCTGTCGCCAAAGCCTCGTATACCAAAATGTGACTCGATACTTTACGACCTGGCGA
>JAPMAE010003904.1:0-14768 GCA_036584705.1 Rhyacophila sp. 25_7
GACATACAGGCAGGTGTAGCAACGCATGCCGGGTTTCAGCTAGTTGTAAATAAAACTAAATCGTTTCCTTAAATATTTATTGTATCTTCGAACATGTGCCAATTAGCGACAGGTTGGACACCACTGTAATAAATTAACAATATTATAGTGTAATTAACGGACGTCACTAAAGCAGATGCATTGCGCTGATGCAATTCCGGCGATGTTATTTTCAATACTAACCCACGTAGAACATAAAAAACAAACTAGGTGAGTTCAGCGTTAGTGTGGGGTTATCATATGAAAAAATTCTTATCTATGGTATTATATATAAATCGAACAATTGAGCGTGTTTATCCAAGAAGCAGTCAGTCTACAAAAATTAAGAACAGAGAAATCAATTGACAACCTATATTGTTGAGTAATTTATTGAAATCTACAAACCCATAATATATTTACTAGAAACCGATCATCTGAGTGTGTTTTTTATATATATATAGAATGTGACTTTATATTGCTCAAAATTCATGATTTTTGACGACCAAAAGCAGCAAACTCTGCCATTAGTGAAATTTTCATAGTGAATAGGAAAGCAGCCTAAAATAACGTGTTAAATTTATAAGAAACTCGATACTATATTTTTTAAATTGTGGATTGAGTTCTTTAGACAAAACTACGATCAATTATGGGTGATTTCAAATACGGCTTTCTTGTACAATATACTTTTAAAAGAAATATTTAGATTATATTTTTGTTTCAAAATTCACAGCTTATCATGTTGTGACATTATGTCTGGCACAGAAGAGGTTAAATAGGAATGCAATTTATAATCACCCCCTATCCACTTTTTGAAAGGGAAAAGTGTCAATAAAGTGTAACAATAAACATTAACCCACCCTCCCACTTGTAACGCCATGTATGGTGGTCACCCCTCCCTAGCCCTCAAGAGCGTTACGTAGTTTATGGACGACCCCTAATGTAATGCAAAATAAAATCGAGAAATGAGCAGCAAAGTCAAAATCTATAGGTCAATGTAGCCAAACATGAACACTGACTGACATTTTCTATTGTTCAGTGTAAAATATTACGAAAAGTTTTGAGTAGGTAACTCAAACAAAACAAATAAAATAAACACTTTATAGTGAAAGTGTTATCTATGAAGAAGCGATAAATTATATTCGACGTAGCTAACTGCGCATCAAGAATCAATCATGTTTATTGTGGGTATAGAAATTGACGAAATATTTGACATCAACGAGTTCGTTAAATCATCATTTGATTATAACAAATATTAGGACATCACCGAATGGTCACCTGATCGGAAAGTTTACAAAACGAATGATAATTATGCATTTATTGATAATAATAAACTATAATGTGACCTACGTAAATAACAAAAATATCTTAAACGACGCGGGGTGATACGTGTACACTAAAAACATTAGTATATACGAGTATGTATTTCTAACGAGCCGAGAGTTACGGGTTCGGGGCCGTGCTGGTCGCAATGTTTACAAATGTTTATTCTTTTGTATTGTAGCCAGGACACGAACCCGAAACGGTCGAGCTAATAATTGTCAATTATCACTCGTAAAAAACTATAAAAACAATCTTCAGAATGTGGAAATCCACATGCTTCGTTTCGGAGCGGACATAGTTAAAAAAATATTATAATCTACAACTATAATCAGTTGTCTGGCCATGTACAACTCCGTCAGGGCCGTTCTAATATTTTTTTTTATATATCTCGTGGCATTATTAAACGCTCATCTTACTCCGGGCCAGCTAAGTGCCTACTAGAGTTCCTTTAACCGATTTAGTGCCAGAAGCGAGTTAGTTCGCACAACTTAAAGCGTAGTTTGCTATACAATTTGTAATATTTTGGATGATTTTAAATATGAAAACGCAGATATATAGGACTATAATATGATCATTAAAAACAAAGTCATGACATAGAAACATTCAACATAGTTTGAAAGACATATTAAGTCTTCTATTTTGTCTTCAACATTAATAGCTTTCCGGGTTGTGACATTGTGTCTGCCACAGAAAAGGTTGAATGCCTTCATGAGATTACCAGATGCATAAGACTTAACAACATGCCCATTTTGTGTCCCATTGCCCTGAATGCGTTCACTATATTAGAACTGAATTGCTCGCTGTGCTCGGCGTAAGTACGGATGTAAAATCCTTGTTTTTCTTTAATCGAGTCAAGTACTCTTTGGAGTACTTTATTTTCGAATATATGCATGACAATTCGACAGGACCTCTAGATCATTAGCGTATCCTAATACTTTATGGGCATCATTAAGACTGATACAATATAGTAAATACAAGAATTTCCTATACGTACAAACTGCTGAGCTCCCTGAGCAATTCACTTCTAACACGGTTGTTAATTATGAGGAGATTGCGGTATTTGAAACTACTACAATAGCCACCCAGATACCCCAAAGTGGGCAGCTAACATGAGAGGTGCATAAATGTTTAGTGTAAACGACTTGAGTGATAGATGTAAAAACGGATATGCTTGAAGGGTGGTTGAAGAGTCGGTAATCGGCAGAACAGAGCAGCGCCATATCGATAACACAACTTGCTTAATATGTATGAAAATGTATCGAGGTTAAAGAATGGAACAATGACAGGGGTAATTGAATACTCGCGTTTTCTTCTGCAATTCTAATGTCAGCGTTCTAAATAATAAAAAAAATACTATTCATGGAGAATCCACAATAATTTGGCCATACATAAATAAATATTAATATTTTATATACTCGTCGTAACTGTATTTTGTTTTAATTCAATGCGTAAAGAACATTTCTCTTCACGTAAAAACAGTAACATAAAAAAGTAGAATATTTTTTACGTTCTAAAACTGACGGACTTTCGACTTAAAAACCCCATTCACCGTAAATTAATTAAATCTCGAGAAACAGAAAATAATACTTGAATTGCATACATTCATTATAAGTTAAATGCAAACGAACAGACGTGGATAATTTCCATAGTGTCACAGCATCTAAGATAAAGAAGATGCTTTGACAAATCCCTACAAACAGATGACGAATACTGTGTTAGAACTGGCGATACCACTGAATGGTTTGGAGCCACGACTGGGGTGAGACAGGGACGTACCCTTACAACATGCCTATTTATTATCCTCTTATTACGGAAGTCAGTACCATCTAATGGAGGAACAGCGCTAGCCCCTAATTTAAAACTATGCGACCTCGGAGGATGTGCAAGAGATTATTGAGGGGTTGCACATTAATTCGTCTTGTGTTGGTTTAAAAATCAATACAAAAAAACGAATGTAACGCGTAACGTTGCCAGTCCTGATCCAGATTTCTCCGTGACTAGCGGTGGACAGAACACCGCGAGTGTCAATAGCTTTAAATATATAACTGGGGGTGCACATCACGGGAAATGGTACTTCGCAAAGGGAGCGCGCTATCTAAACGACTTGCTTAAAATCTGTATGTACTTGGTTAAAATTAAATATTGCATATTCAACGTTTGCATACTGACAGTACTATGGTAGCGAATTATGGTAACTTACAAAGTCTAATACTAATCGTTTACTAAGCTTCGACTGAAGTACGACTATACGCGAAATGAGGTGACAAGGGAATGGACCTTGTGCTGAGAATGCCTAAACCGCACCTCATCCGGGCATGCCCTTTTTTCAAGCCAACCGGATTCTGTCATCCCGGGACCCCATATTACTCACAGGATATATTCGGCGGAGTTACAGGATGCCGGCGTGACATGAAAAAATGCAAAAAGATTGGCCAGTGAGAGGGACTTACGGAGGCAACATGTTGAGTCCACATTATCCGGTTAAGGAGCGTGACGCGGTTACGAGAGATAATAATGATTTTAATGGACATGTTGAGTGTTAATCAACTGTGCAATGTAAGAACATTTCTCTTAAGTGAGATATCTAGAAAAGCATCCATGATTTAGCATTAATCGATTTCCACTGTAATATAAGAAACATGCAAATCATTTTGCAGTCGACCGCGAAGTACAGGAGGAATATTCTGCATTCATAGATTAAATTCATTGTTTCAAGAAAACTACCTTTGCTTCTGACCCCTTCATATCACTACGACTATGACATATTTTTCTTTTAAGCATATCCGCTCCGTAACAGAGCATATGGATCTTCAAATTGTGAAGATTGTTTTGAGATTATTTTTACGAGTAATAATTATCAGTCATTATAGCTCAACCGTTTCGGGTTCATGTCCTGACTACAATTGGCAAATGAATAAACATTTTGCGACAAGCACGGACCTCGAACCCGTGACCGCCTCTCGCTAGGCGTACGCGCTATCCACTAAGCATAACGAGATATTTACTCAGCATATATTTAAAAAAAAAATTGCAATGCATAAGTGAAAAACTTGTTATTTTTAAACACCACTCGTTTTCCCAAATATGGGCCAGAAGGCATCTTAAACAGAAAGTATTTAATAATATAATAAAAGGCTTTGCTTCTATCTTGATGAAATAATGTACACGGTGAAAGTACGCAATAGTGAGTTTGCTGAGATATTTATATGACAAATAGATCAATGATATAAGACTGCGTTTTCATCCCATATTGACTGTAATATGGTCCACGTGTGACGACCATTACTAATACGCCCTTCCTTCATCTAACGCAGTGCTTCCCAAAGTGTGTCACACCCAAGTGTGTTGGGCGATATTAGCCACGTGTATAATTGAATAGCGCTTAATAATAATGTGAAGTCGTATTGATTACAAACTTTATTTTCATATGCATATAGATGAAAGTTGTATTGCGACGTGTCTAGCAATATCGGGCAACGCCAGGAATATACGAGTATCTTGAGTAATGACTTATTTTAGTCGCTCACGGTAGGTGAATAGACAGCGTATCCGCCTAGCAACCCGAGGGTCGCCGGTTCGATCCCCCAGCCAGCGAAAATTATACAGTTTTGTACGTGTGTATTTAAAATCAATATATAGACTAAATCAACAAGGCTTACACAAATATTACTCGAAAATGAAATTTTGTAAAAGCAATCGTAACATTGTGGAGATTTATGGGCTCCGTTTCGCAGCGAAAATGGTTAAAAAGTACGTTTTTATAATATACCATAAATAGATGCTATTTCACAGGATATCGACCGTGTTTAGGCAAAACAGATTAACCCTCACAGAACAAATTTCACAGTAGGCACACAAAAACGTTTTTTAATGATTTTTAGTCAGTCGCATCAACACAAACTTGAAGTGCATGATGACCAATAAATTGGTGTTTTATTTTCCTGAGGTTATTAAAGGAAAATCATTGAGCGATAATGCTTTTTTTGTTTCTACACAAACTTGAGAGATCGTTCTTTTTCAAATTTTAAAGCTGGATTTAGATAATGATTCGGTATTTTCGGCTTAATTCGTTTTGACAATACGTGTATTTAGTTGTATAGATTTTTATTCTCAAATAAAAGTGAGTACTTTTCAAAAAACTGACTTGTCATGATTTTGCCCAAAGGGGGTCAATATAAATAGATTGGATACAGCTCATAAAGTTAATCCTTATCAGAATTATTTAATAATTCATGTGATCTCAATATTACATTTTTTGTATGTTATAATCGTTTTAAGTAATTCAATTTGTCAAGTTGAGAATTAACATGGATATTCTTACTATGCTATAGGACGTGGACAAGATACATAAAATCATGAGAAAATCCTACATATTTGTTCGTTCAAAATATATAGAGTTTCAGGGGGGGGGGGGGCAAATGCCAAATAAGTTTGGGAAACACTGAATGTAAATTAAACTTACACGATAGATTTGATTTTATATTATAAGAACTATGGTAATTTCCTGCTCAACCAATTTCGCTGCAGCTAAAAAAGCGTCTAAGAGTATTTATGACACTATTGAAACGGCTGATTATAAAATTGCTTGTTTTTAATGATTTACTCGATTATGAGAACAAAATCATCATCGTTAGCATGCGCAATGTACTCGTATAAAATCCGCGTAGAGTGAACATTTCTCAACTCATTTGGAAATTGATAAAACAAAGTATTTGCTGGGAGACGCGAGGACATTGCGTGGTGTTCGTATACATGTGAAAATTTAGTATTTTCATACAAAATACTCCGCTAGATAACGAGTGGGGAAACCTGCGGCCTTCATCACGGAATCTGTGGGCCGCGTTAATGTCAGTCACAGAATAATAAAAATGTTACAATACACTTTTTTTAAGTAGTGATTTGCAGCATTAGCATATTTATTACGTTCCCCATTTTTTTGGGAAATATTTACGACTTTTCTGAAACACGGAGTTTAATGTGTCCTTATTGGGTTAAAAATGAATACATGCGACCTTTTTGGGTTACAATATAATACACGTGGCCTTCCGGCATGAAAAGGTTCAACGCGTCTGCGATAGGAAGGTGTTAAACACTAATTGTAAGAAATCAATGTATATTATATTTGTGAGTAGGAAATACAAAACTACCAACGAAAAATAAATTTAAAAAAGACATTCAGAAGAAAATATTTCAACCGGTCAAAAAAATTGAGGATTTCGCGAGCAATTTACCTCTGGCGTAGTGAATGTCTTGAGGGCAATCAGACAAGCGGGTCGTGTTGTAAATGCGATGAATCTAGAACTCTCAAGAAGGTAATAGAGTTAACTCTAGTAGGTATTCGCCTCGTCGGTCGCCCCTGAATGAGATGGGTGCATAACGGAACTAGAGATTCAACTATGTCGAGTGTGAACGACTGGAGAGAAAGAAACCTCAAGACAGAAGTCTGGATGATTGGATTTAATAACAATGCTAATAAAAGTTGATTTCAAGTGTGTTATGAAAATGTTGGGGGCGGTCAGGACTCCTCGTAATTACGCAATCTAATTCGTGTTCGGCGGTAAAACCCATCGTCAAGATTATTTCTAAATATTACAGTATGCAGGAAATTTAACATATCGCTAAGACTGGAGTTTATTATCATTACGACGTTTGTAAAATATATTTCTTTATGGGAAATTTTTCATGCATTAAAATCTACTATTGTCAGGCTGAAAACCTAAAAGGTGGAAATTTAATAATTAAAATCATCAACCATGACTGCAGGTCAGTACAATATTGAACTGCATGTCATATGGCAAATAAATTATCAAAATATAACCTAACCATCACCATTTGCAAAATTAGAATTTCGACATATAAAAACGGACATTTCACTATGGACAAAACAATTGCATTGAGTCAAAAGCGTCATTCTTATCTCCTAGAAGTAATAAGAAATCTTACGTCTAAAAATTGGCATAGACAAAATCATAAAACCAAGCCGAACATTATAGTGTTAACGGTTTCTAAGGCAGATGAGAAAATATTATGAAACTGCATCGCATAAAAGAGTGACGGTCTATAGTCTATTGCATATTAATTTTCGTAAAAAGTGTGATTAAATAAACATTTTATTGTGTTTAATGTGCAAACTGAAACGGAACTACCCGTGTTTCTATACAAGTCGTTCAAAAACAATGTCGTATCTTTTAATGTTAATGGCGAAGAAACGCTCATTTGCTTTTGAATGACTACAAGAATAAACCGACTTACATTTTTAGAAATCAATGACGCAAATTAAAATAATGCATCTAGTGCACGTTTGCAGAAAAAAAAATATAAAAATTAAAAACTCCATGACATTAACAAACTAAAAAATAATATCCGAATGGCAGCATTAATTAATTTCCCACAATCATAAACGATCAAATTTAACCTATTCAGTTAGAAGCGGCAAAAATTCCAAATTAGAAATGTAAATTTATATTTTTGTAAACAGCAGTATGCAAAATGATCAATGAAATATTGAAACATACGTATTCATAGACAATCATATTTACCCTAAGCAAAATCCACGTACAACCCCGAATATAAAATAAAACCAATTTTAAATTAATTGTCGAAAAAAATAGCTTTAGAAGAATGAACAACTACCAAGCAACCTGAGTAAAAAATATATGACAAGTGGACGCATACGAGGTAACAAAACTTTTACAAAATGGTGTTGCAATTGATGAAATAAGAAATGCATAGAATTGTAATCATTGCTCTAATTCTGTGCCATAATGTGATCACACGTACCGATTTTTCCAACTCATCATCTTTCTCTGCCGGTTCGAATCCATTCTAGACAAATAAATAAAAAAAAATGCTAAATCCTAATATGACATGCTTGTTTATTTCCGCAACCGCGTTATGTATTTTATCGTCGAAATGACATAACTGCGCGCGCATAGCCAAAAGCATGGGTGCGCTTTTTCATTATTAAAATTATGCGCGCGCAGGTGGTCAGATCGGCGGAAGATTTATTTTCTAATGACGCGAATGCAAGAATAAGTCGGCTGTCACTAATAACACTATTATACCAAGTATATATCCAAATGAGACCTATCATATAGCATAACGATTTACTGGAAAATGTAAATAATACACAAATTAAAACAAAAATAAATCTAAACTAGCTAGTTACAAAAAATCTCCTATGGGAAATATCGTTTCCTTATTTATTCAAATCAATGGAAACTGAAATAATTTATAAGGGTAAAAAAGTGAATATATAAAAACAAATATGAACTGCATTTTTTTAAATAAAATACTTATGGAAATGTAAAGCATATTATGTAAACACTGGTTAGTATTTAGTTAGTAAAAAAAAACAAACAATAACTACATTATATAATATAATCACAACTCTGCATTGTAAAGGGAGAAAACAACTATAAGTCATTAATTATTAAATAAACCATAACCGAATCTTATATATCTTGAAACTATTTGATTCCAAATATATTCAACTATACTTCTACAAAATATCTTATACTGATATTTCTTAGAAACATGAAAAAACTATATACTTTAGAAAAAAAAAACATTGTTCCATTTTGTTTAACCCAATGAGCAAATAATTTGTTTTTACACCCGGTACACATAAAAGTATACATTATTTAAGAATATGATGTTTATATTTTAGCTAGGTTAAGAATTTCAAATAAGCATAAACAATATATTTTATGAAGATATTTTGAAATAGCTTCATATCAAACGAGAGCATTTTAAATAAATATCATATTAACTATTCGGTATGATTATATTCAAATGAGGTAGAACTTTGGCTATAGAATTCGGTAGATATTTTTAATTATATTCTATATGTAGACATTAGTTTTATTTATATATTATACAAAAAAAACTACATAAAAAAAGAGAAAACTATATGTATTACAATTCTCTGGAGACTCCCGGAACATTTTAGACATATATTTTTGGATAATAATAATATATTTATTTACATTAAATTTTATATGTATTCAGATTTGCTGTTTATAGCAGTTGGTCCTTTTTTCAAATTTCATATGGCAATGAAATTATGTGACTTTTGAATTAATATTTCTATTACAGCATAAAAATATTTATAAAAGGCACAATTTAAAAAATTCCATCCAATTAACACATTTTGTTATTATTCAGAAACATGGCATGGTAAAAATATGTAAATCAAATTTTAAAAAAAATAGCGACTGAATCGGTCTCTGTGTTAAGACTGTAAATCTATTGAAGCAGACCTATTGATTTTTTGACAGTAGGAAAAACGAGTCAGTCATTTGTGATTTTGCTATTAATTTCATCCTTACCTGTTTGTGGTTGATCTTTCCATTTTTCTGATAAGCCGCTTCCAGAACGGCATTGGCAGTCGCTTTCTTTGGTCTCGAGTTTTTTATTCCCAAGGATATCCCAACAGGTGCGAACCAATATCTGTTGATGAAATATTTTCGTCAAATTCATAGGCGGAAGTTAAGCAACACACTACATTTTAGTTCCTGATGATTAAGGCATGAAACAGTTACAACACGTCTTGCGATCTCGAGCGTGAGCGGCATCCAAATGAGATTCGCATAAAACATGCGTGCACGAGGGTTTCATTCACTTCACTAATTAAATTTATAAATGACAATAGAACATCTGTAAGAACATTTTTATAGAATAATAAAATTTGTTATATTCACCTATCTAAAACGTATCGTATCAGTAGCATTACCAATGCCATGGGCAAAGGATAAATTAAATCTGAATAATCCGCATATTGAATAGTTTTGCTTGAGCCGGGAGCGATATCGGCCCATGTTGTGTTCGGAGGTAACCAAACGTCTTCCGACCAAAACCCATCTAATATACTTCGAAGCATTTTAGGAATTTGTTAACACCGACACTTAACCCACAGAATATGACCGAAAACAAACTAAATCGACCTATCGCTATGAACGCAAGCCAACTCCCATGTTTGTATCACGTCATGTAAGTGGGTAAGGAAGTTTTCTGCCAATATTAACAGCGCATAGAGAAGGCAGCTGATGTGACCTACACAAAAAATAAACCATTGTGTAGTCACATATAAAAGTGGATATTAATATTTTTCGTTTAAAGTTTAGCATTATTTTCTAATGAACTAACATAATGTTAATGCATATTTTGGTATTGCTAAAATAATATTTAGTTAGTATAAATAATATGTCAAAGCATAGTTTTTTTAGACATTGTGTATAATTTTTTTTCCTGATTTATTTCATTTTATACTATTTTTGTAAATTATGATCATAAATTATAAAAAAAATAGTTTCGTTAAATGTCTTGATATTTTATATTATATAAAATGTTAAAACGAGTAAGCAGTATATTTCATGTATTATCTACTGTTTTGTTTGTCTATAAACATTCTTAAGTGATATATATTTTATATTTATTTCATCATTCTACCGCGTGTCACAGCTGACATTTGTACGTCAGATGATATTTGTAGGTTAATTCCTATTACCTACCAAAACTATGATATTGTTCTGTCCTACTTGTGCGAACATATTATTAGTGGAAGAATCACGAGACTCGACTCTGAGATACGCCTGTAATACTTGTCCTTATGTATATCAAATAGGGAAGAAAATCAGCAGTAAAACATATCCAAAATTGAAGGTATGATGGAATTTCTCAATTGTAATTTGACTTAAAGAATTACATATTTGTTTCTCTACTGATTTTAAAGTAACTTGTATTTTAGGCTACAAGGTTATTGTATGTTTCCACGGTAATCTAGCATACAATGGACACAACTACATACGCCTTGCCGATTCTTTTTCGTGTTTCTTCTCGTAAATTCTCAGACCTTTTTATTCATTTCCAGATAAATGCCACGCAGTTTGACTACTTTTTTTTTTCATAGTTGCTTATATCGAATCCATAACTTCGTAACTTTATCGTAAATGTAGTTTTTTTCTTGCAAATTTAAGCATAATAAATTACTGCATTCTTTCTCAATTTTGTAGTTATTGCAGAAAGAAAACACCAAAACGAAATAATTGAACATAATTCATTAAAATTTTCGTTGTTTTAGTAATCCTTTGTTTACTGTTACTTTTATTTAACAATGATTGCGATATGTAAGTGATTGATAAAAATATTTTCATAAGTAAAAAAAAAAGCTGATGATGGCTTGGCGCTAAGATATATGCAGGTTCATGGGTGATTTCACAACCGCTAGGTTTTACCTGCACCTTCTGATTATTTATACTCAACATTTGTCTATCCCTCGTGATGTTATTCGCCCATATCTTTCTAGGGAGGCCAAGTGTCTACTAAAGTTCCTTTAAATAGCCTTTTGAA
This sequence comes from Rhyacophila sp. 25_7, assembly GCA_036584705.1. NCBI lineage: Eukaryota > Metazoa > Arthropoda > Insecta > Trichoptera > Rhyacophilidae > Rhyacophila > Rhyacophila sp. 25_7. Next base: position 11,689 of record JAPMAE010003904.1, read on the forward strand.
AGTTCTTGATTCAATAGACGTAGCAACATGACCCGCCACATGAGTCTGAGTGCATTGAACACCATTTTTCCATATTCTTCCTGAAATACAAAAAATGGCTGAATGATATATTGAAATAATAGTAACTGTAGAAGAAAATTCACAAATAAAAAAACATATTTTTTTGCTAAAAAGTTGGCCAGGGCATACATTCATCATTTCTCTAGACACTCACGTGAGCTGCTAGCGGTCCACAAGGAGACCAGACCTTCACATTTCAATGCCTGTAATGTTTTTATTTTATCATTTCGTTGTCGAGTTATTGAAAGTTTCTTTATTGAATGATCTTATGGCTATTCACGATGACTGCCATCTATTTTCAAAGATCGTTACAGCTTTTTGAAATGGAAAAAAATCTGTTTCTTTAAAAAAACAAACACCTGCCTGTGTTACATATATTGTTAAATGGTTTGTTGTTTTTCAGGAACTCGACTATGTTATGGGTGGAGCTGCTGCTTGGGAAAATGTAGATTCTACAGAAGCAGTGTGCCCTAAATGTGCTCATGGAACAGCATTTTTCATGCAGATTCAGACTCGTTCAGCTGATGAACCGATGACTACATTTTACCGATGCTGTAACCATTCCTGTGCTCACAACTGGCGTGATTAAAATCTTAACATGCTAAAGACTTTATGCTCCATTAATTTTTGTAAAAAAATAAACCTCGGTTATTCCAAATATAGTGCTCGGTGGTATTCATCGTTAAAAATGAAACACGACAATATCACTATGGTTATTAGCCACCTTGATGGACATGGAGAAAGCTTGGCAGCTGATCTTCTAAAGAAACAAAAGGTGATTGCCGTTCCGACAGATACTGTATATGGACTAGCCTGCAGTGCCAATTCACCGGAAGCAATTAAAAAACTGTATGATATCAAGAGTAGAGATGAATTAAAACCGGTGGCTATTTGTGTTAGCAATCTTCATGAAGTGAGACTATGGGGAGAGGCTCAACATTTACCGGACAGTTTGCTCAATAAGCTACTTCCTGGTCCTGTAACTTTAGTGTTTGAAAAAACTTCCCTACTCAGTAATCCATATCTAAATCCTCATACGACAAAAATAGGGATCAGAATACCGGATTATGGATTCATTCAAAGAGTGGCTGCTATTTCGGGGATTCCAATCGCTCTGACCAGTGCCAATATAAGTAGTGTACAATCAAGTTTGTCTATTGGAGAATTTCAATCTCTTTATCCTAAGTTGGCTGCAGTGTTCGACGGAGGCTTACTCGGCAAAGGTTTGCAACAGGAACGAGCTGGCTCAACTGTCGTCGATCTATCCAATCCTGGCTTTTATAAAGTAATTAGAGAAGGTGTCGCTTTCGAGCAAACTATCCAATTATTAGAAAATTATAATATATATTCGGAGTGAATATATTTCCACTAACTGACACAAGTACAGTAAACCCCCCTATAGCGTGCCCTCTTATAGAGAGTTTTCCTACAGCGTTTGTGGCAGTTCCCCCTATAGTGGATGGCGTAGTTTTTTTTACAAAACGTACACATTTAATAACATGTATGTACATATATTGTTTATGTATAAAATTTTTGAAAAAAAGAAGTCTCGATTTTTACTCTATAGGGGGGTTGACTGTTATATTTTTTTATACATATCTATACGTGGGAGGGAAACTACACTATGCCAAAAATGGCACTTTTTTACTATGACTTGAAAGTTGTTTTGGTGTTGCTTCCCTTGAATAATAGGTATATAACGTAGTGTTATATTCTTTTCTAGTTAGGTTACAACATAATTGAGTATATAACTGGAAATAGCGTCACAAGATATATTGCACCATGTCGATATCTCATTTCGCCAAACATTCACATTGTGTGGTTTGCCTCCGAGGTACAGATAATGAATGAAATTTTGACACTCTCCAATTGTAATTTATCACTAAATTTGTGCTAGAAGTATTATGAGGATTGAAAATCCACATGTACTTAGTTTTAAAAGACATACTTGTGATATTTGCTGTGAACATCTATTTAAATATATAATACTGTACACACTTCAAATAGTAATAAATTTGAAATGCTTATAGTTTTTTTCTTTCATTATTTGGTTGATTGTCATAACGATAGAGTTAACTATGCTCCGGAATTATATATCCCTTCATGTGAAGTTAAGGTTTGGTATATTTTAAAGCACCTATTGACGTCGCAATTTCACACCCAATCTGCAGGGCCGATCAGTGTCCCAACAAATTGACATGTGAATAGGCAAATTGGGATAGCTACTCCTGATATTGTGCGGTTGGGTGAGGACGACTCACGATTTGTAAACTCCCTCCCGATCGACGGATTCCCCCGCTCCCTGGAGATTGAGTGCAAGATTGGGAAGTGAGTAGCCGCTTTTACTGTAATAATGCTTGTACATATACATAACATACCATGAAAATGGCGTCTCACCGGTTATTTTATCTTCGCTGTATCATTTGATTGAAATATAGTTTGTTTACTAATTTTTTATTATGATATAGATTCATTTCTATGTATACATACTGGATTCATAAGAAAGATTGGAAGCTTAATGAACTAGACTCGACAAAAAGATATTTCTTTTATTATCATTCCGAATCTCAACATTCATTCTTATTGTACAGAATAGAAATGACATATATTTTTGTCTCATCATTGTCAACTAGTTAAAAAATTATTTTAAAATAAAAGGTGTCCAACTTTTTGTATTAATGTTTTTTATTTCATTTATACTCGTAACTGTGTAGGAAGCAAACCTAACTCTTAGGAATCATTACTGACAGTCAGTTTTGTCTAAATTTAGATTATTAGATTTATCTATTGATCCATAAATTTGAGTAATTACAAGCACATCGTCGTCAACGGGAATATATCTCCCATGTGTCTCATGCAATTGTTCAGGAGGAACTAAAACGATTTTTGAGTGTTACGGATTGTTTTTTTGAAACGTCGAAACAACGCTTTTCAGTTTTAGGTGCATTGTAAATTTTTGCTATCAGTAGAATAGTTGAGACTGCAATGTCATATTTAACTCGACCATATGGGAGGTATTT
>JAPMAE010003917.1:3305-14752 GCA_036584705.1 Rhyacophila sp. 25_7
TTCAATGCATCATCGAAATATTCAACTCGTGTTTTATGAGATTATCCTTTGTGAAAACTTGCCACTTTTTGAGAATCACAACAAAAAATGATTTTTGTGTTTTATTGAATATTCTTTTTCAAACAGTTTGTGAACAAGAAACCGAGCTTCATGAAAAAGTAATATTGTGGACCTGAAAAAATAATTGGAGGTGAGACTACGAAGAGATTTATTCAATATGTATCGAAAAACTAATCGTTTTTATATAAAGTATTAATATATTGACGTAGATTTACATGATACGGTAAGCAAAGCTATAATTTATTTTTGGCATATATTTTATTATTAAATCTTAATCTTAATAAAATACGCTATACGAAAAGATTTTGCATTACAATTTTTTTTTAAATATACCAAGCACTATCATATTTCACTGTTTAAAATGTAGTTTGCTAGACAACATAAAATATTTTAGATGATTTTAAATATGAAAACGCCAAGATATGATTATAATATGAACATTAAAAACAATGTCATACAAAAAAAAATATTCAATATACGGTTAAAAGAAATGGCTCTTTTTTGCTTAAAAATTTACAGCTTGCCTGATTGTGACAGTATGTTTTGGACAGAAAATGTTAAATCATCGCGAAATGACACATATAATGAAAGAAGATACAATGATTCGCTGTCATTGGATTACTTACTCGTTTTATAAACAGTTCACTTGAAGTTCATTATTTTACTGAATCTATCTAATCAATCTATAAAACAGAAAATTTTACACTTTAATTTTCTTAAAAATGAATTTTAAATTCATGAGTTTGGTAGTACGTAGTTTTATGGTATATAGTATTAGTATTCGTATAAATTATGCAATTAGTGTCAAAATTTCTGAGCCCAGAAAAGCCAAGACATAGAAAAACGTTGTACAAGTTTCTAGTTATAATACATAATATATTTGTTTTGTTTCATTACAAACTTTCGTAAAGAACCATGCTTATCTAGTTACAAATTTTAGGTATAATCTTCATGGATTGAGAGTTTTTTTTTTATAAAATACACAACACAAAAATCATAAATTTATATAGAGATATAAAAACGTAAATATTTCTTAGTTTTACGAGAATAAATTCAAATATAATATACTAATTTTGAACCAATTAGCTGAAATAATTCGCTACATCGGTTAGCGTCACATTAAAGAATTGATAGTTTGTTGAACCAATGTGCATTGTGGTAATGATATGCGAATTATAAAAACACGTTCTTAGTAATAGCTTACATTTTTTACTATGTATCTTGGACATAAAGCAATTTGCCAAAGAAGAATTGTTATGGCCATTTTAGCGTCAGTCAACGGTTAATTGACCAAAAACACCTCTGGCCACCAATTAAAACGCTGACCCTCAACAAGGTAACGCAGGCGCTGAACAATGTTTCTTTCAATAAATTTCATAGTTTACATACAACAAATATAATACAGTAATAAATATTTTTTAGAGCTCATAATCATGCAGGGACTTTTTATAACCATTCAGCCATTAAATAATAACTATTAATCGTATAAAATATTAACACTATCTTCATAAAATTGTGAAAATTGGACAAGTTCTAAAATGACAACATTAATAGGACGGTTTTGTTGATAAATCATGTCTCATAAAATTATTAACCTGTCCAGAGTACCAAACACCAAACAATAAAATACTTGCATATATTATTTATGCATCAAATAAACATAATTCAACTAGAGTATCCGATACATTCAATAAAATTCAAAATTTAAAGCTAGATTAATGATTAAAATTTTCACCTGTTTAGCAACCGTAATTAAAAAACTCACTCCCGGACAGGATAAAACTATTCTTTTCTTGTTATCACAAATAATTAGGTAATCTTACTCACTCCATTGAATAGGGTTTTTATAGTTTTTTATACAGTTACTACAGTAGAAAAATGGAGAAAATATGAAAAGTAGATTTAAATCTATGAACGTATTGTTTGGCGATGATAGAAGAGGAGACCAGAAAACTTGTTTAAAACGTATATACATAATTATCATAACGTTTCTCGTCATAGTGCTTGGGGTGGTGTAATCTCAGGTTCATTATCGCCTTAACCACGTAAGTTATCTTCGCATGGTGGTGCACCCAAGCCCCATTATAATTGTATGCATTCGCCGCGCGGTATCCGCGGTTCCTTGCGATCCCTGCGACCTCACGCCGACGACCGGGCCCACGAGGGGTCAAGGCGCACGTTTTCTGCTAGAGTCGGCCACTTTACTAAGCACGACCCTCCTAAGAACAATGGACTGGATAACGAGAAGTCGTGTATGCTTCGCTATACTTCGCAGCTTCTCGTATTTCAAATAGGTTCATGGAAGTTATATGCAAATGAGAATTAAACGATTCGGGACTGCTCATAGATTTTGATAACACTGCGGGATATATATATTGAAATGGACACAAAAAAATAAATAAATCAATCAATACTTCCATAAAAACTGATATAAAATGACGAGCGTTGCGTTCATTTTGTAATAAGCGATGTTGTAAAAACGTTATAATCAATAATAAGAAATTAAAATTTATTAGTTACGTAGCAGCCATCACTATGAAAAACACGCTAAAACGTTAAAATCCACCAATAACGCTTATCATGATATAGTTTTGCTTACAAGTAGATATTATAATAAACGCAGACATTGTTTTCGGTTTTTTCTGAATCGTTTTCTGTGCAGAAATAATTTCCATGCAGATATGGTCATCGAGTCATAAGTTACAAGTTACAACAGAACAATCGCTTTGATTCGTATAGCACAGGTGAGATAAAAACATCTGGGTTCTCGGTCGGGTTTGTCGTACGATATTCAAATGTGAGGCGTTCATACCATTTTATTATGCCGTTTGGTGCGATAGGTTAGAAATATTGTTTATAGATTCCCGCATTCAAGAGTAAACATTAAAATATTTTAATGTTGTGGAGCGAAAGCGACGAAAAGAAAATGTATATTATAGACGGCAGGGTTGCAAAAGCTCGATGTGTGGTGATACGTGGAAAATTTTGATTACTTCTTGAGAGTGGGGCGTGATCAAAATTTTGAAAAATGTGGTGGGCCAGATGAAAAATATTATTATCAGAATCTTGAAATAATAACACAACAAGAAAAAATAAGAACACTTTCGTCCGTTACATAATTTTCGACTGAGTTTAAAATATTTTAACAGTTGAAACTGGCCTTGAAGTAAAGAAAAGAAAATTGGTAGAAAAATGTATTAAACTGTATTACTTTTTTCAATGTCTACCTGCTCTATGCTCAACAACGCTCTACTAAGGATTGATATTAGAGAAAAATTATTACAGTGAAACTCATTTTTACGTTTTTGAAGGGACTGACAAAATAAAACGTATTAAGAGGGAAAACCTAGATCAGAGGCTTAAAAAAATCGTTGAGTTGGTTTAAAAGCTCTTTCGATCATAAAATCGATTGAAAAGTTTTGCCTTGTACGTCTTCAATGCTGGTAAAGAAGTTTTTAAGCCCCTCAACATGCCTCGTAGCATCATATTTTGTTAGAGTTGGACGGATTGAGTTTGCCTCTTCTTCACTTGATAGTTTTTCATCAGACAAGTTTTTGTGGACGTGACTGTTCATTATATCCACAGCTTCAAATGTCATCATATTAAAGTCAATGTCCACACAATCTCGCAAAGGCTCGGCAGAAATTAGTTCCTAGCCATCGATGACATTGTGCTCCGTAATATATTCTACCGGTATTCCTTCATCTCTGGTATCTTCTATGTCATCTTTTTGTTCTTTGTCGAATCCAGCATTTCGAAAACAATTTTTGATTGTTCATTTTTGAATTTCAACCCACGACGTAATAGATTAATGTATTGCATCTAAAATAAATTCATTGAATTATTGGGATCTTCTCGTCGTCCTAATTTTTATAATAGCAATTGTTACATATTTTTGCCCGCAGTGATAAGGTAAAAATCTCTGTTGTGTGAAAAAAGATTAGTACCATTCCATTTTAGAAGTCGTATACATGAAAAAATCTGTCTTAATTCAAGTTCAATATCACACCTCACTGTAGGATTTCAAAGAAAATATTCCTAGAGATATTGCGTAGGATGTAAGGAAAAAATTAATGTATTAAATTAAGATAATTTATTAATGAAAGCAATATTGCGGGACAAAAAACAAAAAAAAACAGCAAAATAAGAAAGAGCCGTGGAATCTAATACAATTCTCCAATATTAAAAACGCGCTCGTATTAGGAAAGGTGCCAACCCTTTGTTATGACTGTGAGGTAACAGCTATGCAGTTTACGAGGAGGACGCAGTGCATCGAAAGGGCCGCGCATGTGAGACACAAGACGTAATATTAGCATTACAACATCGTCTCCATTGTTTGTTGCAGGACAAAGGATAACGACCATCCAGCTCGATGGAGTACAGTACTTTGTATCACGCATGAATCCCTACAGCCCTGAGCTCAATTACTTTTTGGCATACCAATACTGCAGGTGAGTCACAAATGTCACTTACTAATATTATATATTAGGTGCAGATAAGAGTACATACATACGAGTTTATTTTAGCACAACGTTTAACCTCTTTCAAACATGAGTTTTAGATGTGTGATAATTTTTAAAGACGATTAAAACTGAACGTAATGTATTTTTTTTAACTGCTCATGTACCATAGATGTTTATAGTGAGTAAATAAATGATTAATATTATATGTACAGTTTCTGTGTGCAAATTGAATGCGTGATTTATCTCGTGTGCATTATTCACGACGTAACTTGTAACTGTTACATACGGAGCTTGAACAACAGTTAATAAAGATTTGCATGGATAATACACCGAATACGTCAACTTCAAACTTATGATAATAAAATAACGTTAGGCATGTGCGAGTTACAGTTATTGTAAACTTTTAGTAATAGGTTCAATCGAAAAACACTTCAATCTAAAATGGCTGCGACGCGTGCGAAAATTTGACAATGAATGATGTAAATTAACAATGTACGATTAAAAAGTCAGTTCAATTTTGATCGCAGTATATATGGAAATTGGAACAATACATAAGAAATAAATTTTTACTTATATTAATGTTGATTAGTTGAAATAAAGTGAAATAATTATGAATTTGAGAAAATGAGAATTTTGTTTTTCATCCTTTGATTTACGAAACAAAAAAAATTGAAAGAGTAACTAAAGAAATGTGAAACAATACAATATGTACGAGAATATTAATTTGATTGCTTCCTGTGATAAATAATATGCGAATTTAAAACAATTTTTATTTTTCAGATCACTCGGACTTCAATTAGCATCATTCGAAACGAAAGAAAAAGCCGATTCCATCACAACATATTTAACGAATGCCGGTAAGTTTTTCAATGAAAATCTGATACAACGAGTAAATAATTATGTGCATAATATATATTGAAACAATTTCAATCGTAAATAATGCCCACTGAAATCATATTTCGAAACCTAAGGAGAAAAAATTGTTACATGATGTCAGTAATCTTAAATTAAAGATAAAATAAGTAGAGTAACGTTTACAAACGGCAAACGACAAATAAGTAATTGATAAATTTCCTATTGGAATATTTTCATGTCTAGTCTTAGCATATTCGCAGGACGCAATGATATCGAATGTCCATTATTGGACTTAAAAGACCGCCTGGATCACATTATAGATGTAGCTAGACTCAGGGCAATATTACGGTGGGCTTTTTCCCCCACCACTTACCCAACAGTATTTGCAGCCGCGATTGCCTCATAGCTACTCCTTAGTGACATGAAGTGCCCTGTACACCCGGTGTGTTGAATACTCAATCAGTCTGCCCGTCAAAGCCTGAATCCGATGAGTTTACTTGGGAGCCCGTCTGAAATTACGTTGGGCTATAAAGATTGTCGTGACATGGGCGCTGTCGCGAGGTGCATCGCGACATTCGCCATAGTTTGCATGTCGTGCGTCTCGGGTGGGCCGCCACCGGACTCACTCGAGGCAGTGGCGTGCCTGTGAACACCGATTCATAAAAGAAATGGTTGTGTTTCAATGATATAATAATGAGGCGTTGGGTGATAAAAGAAAAAAATATATTAATGTTAGGAACACGGGATGATTATTAAATTATCAGTTTTCATTACACCAGGTAGGCAGGTGGATTAATATCACTGATGAAATATTCCCAGACCAAATAATTATAATTTAATTTTAATATACATAGTTGTCTTACAAAAGTAGCCCATGTACATTATTGTAATATTGATTCACTACGCATATTTTATTCCGTGTGATCTTATTAATTTAATTGGTATTTGGTAGAGAGCCAATAAATTGAAATGATATTACAGTTTTCCATTAAATATATATTTTTCATGTAAAATCATGATGCGTTTTGACTATATAAATTAGTTGAAAAAATCTTGTCAGGCAAAACCGGTCTTAGTTTTTAAAATAGATTTTATAGAAACCATGTTACTATTTCGATTCTGTGTGACAAATAATATGGACATACACTCAAATGTGTAATTAATTATTAATCTGAAACAGTTGTACTCATTGACAGATAATAAGCGAGAGGAGGGGGTTAGTGTTAGAGTTTTAGCCTCTCATGCGAAAATGGTAGTTCTGCCACTGGTATAAGTAGAGAAGTGGACGTCGTTTGCGGGCACGGGTCCGCCGTCGGACATTCACCCGTGAGAAATTGTTACATCATTATTTCATTATAATATTGTGAGCCTTCTTCAATTTCCTCCCGCCGTGGCGCTGCGTGCCTCGCTGCACCAGTACCCGAGACGCATTGTCATTATTCGCCTTTTATGCCACTAAAGAGCGAATGCGCTACAACTCCGCATTTTAAAAGTTTTGAAACGATTTTTATCTCCTTCATTGCTGTTACTTTTCCATATCTAAAAAAATGTTCAAATGATAGATGAAACGACTATTTATGTCAACCAATACATTAAAGCGATGAATAAAACAGTAATCGTTGATGTAATAATGATAAAAATTATTACCACAGACTAGTGATTACTAACCGTAATAAATATTGGGATCACTTTGATAATATTTGAATTATCCAACCAGCTATTAACCATAAATACTTATTACTGGGGCGAGCTGCTAATATGTTAACAATGGGCTCGTTTAATCTCAAAACTAACATCGACGTGCTCAGTTTAAGAAGTACGAGTGTTGTTAGACTCGATGCAAAAAATAGATAGGTAATTTCTTTTAAAATATATGTACGTAACAAAGAGACATTTCAAAATACTACGAAACCTTCTGTTTCCGTAATACTTTCGAACCATCTACAGATTAAATTGTATTATATATAAATGCCGATTTGGCCTGAGAATTTTATTTTCTTAATTTAGCAAAGGGCTAACTGACACAAGTCAAATATATTAAAAGGAGATCGCGCGGACTCCTTTGAGCTCTCTCGAGCATACTCCTATCTTGTACAAAGTTCTTCATTTTGCACATTTTCGACTATTATAATAAACATATTATTTATTCAAAATAATAACAATAGTATGGAGGTGAATAACTCGAAATAACGATATTTTAAAATATCGAAATATAATATTCAAAATGTACGTACTAGTCGCTACAGTGTAACTACAGAAATAGTGTAATTTTTAATAAAACTTATTCGTTCTGCATAAAAACAATATTCATTGATTAACCTTCCATGCAACTTAATTGAATGTATTTATTAGCGAGTTATATTAAAAGATGATAATTTTAATAAAAATCGGATGGGTTTGAATTCGTTAAAATGGTCAGGCGTTAGAACGTTACTTTAGCCGATCATTTGAGCTTTCTAGCAATGTATTACCTTAAGTGCTGTACACGTATTGAATATTAGATTGCGTTTTATGCATACGAAAAATACCCAGTTTTAAATGCCAGCTTTTAATTCTAAATGAAAAAGCGTCTGGTCTACTGGTGAGTGAATTACACACACACACACAGATTCAAAAAGAGATTCATTTCTTAGATGTCTCATTCAAATATTCTGAGGATCAAGTGATTGCACGCATTTTCATGCCGTATAACAAATGCTTAAGCGCGCTTAGGGTCCTTCAGCTAATGAAATTTCTTTATTTACAAAATTTTGAAAAAGTAATAAACTTCATGATATATAACAATAATGTAGTTATGGTTCGGTATTTAAATGAATTGTTACAATACATTATCTCGCCTGGTAAATCATATTAAATTTTGCTTTTAAGAAAATTATTACTGTCGTGAAACATGGAGCTCGACAGAGAAACAAAATACATCTGAACGCATTCAAACATAAATACTCCGAAGAATATCCGGACTGGTTCAAGAGAATCGAAGATTTTCCATCCACACCCACATTGACCTCCGGAACAATTTTCCCTGAAAATAATAAAGGTCTCGATGTGACGGAAACTCTAGTGGGCGCTTCGATCACGTGGGATTTAACGTGATATGAATAGTATTCTACTCTACCCCTTGCGATACCTATACGAATGGTAGACGTAGTAATTTGTTACGGTCGATAATTACACGTTTCTCACGGTAATTTCAAGTTTTAACCGTTTCGGTGCGGTAACACGGATATTATTTTAGATTTCTCACGGCTGTGGCGCGCTAATCGCGAACAATGGTTTAGTCCAGCCGAACCCGCGGGCAAGGCCTTATTTATAATACCTCTGACACATTTGCAAAACTACAATGGCGAAATTAGCTATCGTGATTTTTATTAACATGCATTTGTTTCCCTTTGTTATTTTTAAATTCTCACGCAAAGTACAATGAGAATCTTCATCGAGATTTTATCTAAGGTCAAGAGATCCAAAAAGCACAGATAAAATTGAATACTTAGAAACACAATATGCCTTGATTGTCGTCGATTATAAAAAGCTTAGTTTACCTACTTAGCTTACCTACCCCATAGGAAAGTTCTATTTTTTGTCATGCGAATAATTTTTAGTTTGTGATATGCCGTCGAGAGATAAACCTATTTTTAATTATGGCAATGAATTATAGTTATGGGTGCTAATTATTTAAATTAACGAAGCCTAATAATTTTCAAATAATTTGTCTTTTTTTCTAATAATGTAGATTTTTTTTTATTACTTTTAATCACAAAAGTTGTCTTTGATAATTGTTTATTAGTATTTTAAAGTATGGCACGAATCAAAAAGAATCTTCTGCAGAAGTGAGGCTGATTTTTACTTATCTAGAAAATTTTTACTTCTACTTAGAAGAGAAAAATTACGACATCCCTAAATTTACTCAGATTCTACTGTTTAATTAAATGATTTCGAGACTAAACGCGTGGCGCACAAGAAATCAAATTTATAAAAATTGCTTTATCTCATTTCCATTAACTCAATAGAATGAACAAAAATATGAATAAATTCCAATAGTTTTGACAGTTCCATGCCAGTGTTCAAACATGGATTAACTGCTAATATATCTGTGTATGTTGGACGCTCATTTATTGACCTTTCACTCCCCCATTTCCTAACTGTTACAGTTGTCAATCTGCGCGACCGATAAATATTCATTATTCATTTTAAAGGTTACAATAAATACGACTTCTGGACGTCGGGCAACAACCTCGGTACAGATATGTTCTTGTGGATGAGCACAGGATTGCCCTTCAACGCGACCTTCAATTATATGAGGAAGGGTGGCGAGCTCACGGTATCGGGAGCAGAGCCTGCGCCCCCCCAACCGCCGCAGACTGCCAGCATGGATCCTCTCGATGTGCCCCAAGGCAGTACCGCTCCACAGAGAACTGCGCGTCATGGGTAAGGGTTGAACCAGATATAATAATACCTCAACAGCTAAATAATCCGCTAGAATAAATATGTGGAGGTGAACTAAAATTTTAATGCGTATTGAGGAATTCCTTTTTTTTCTTTTAACGATGTCCGCTCCGAAACGAAGCATATGGATCTACACACAATGTGAAGATTGTTTTGACAGTTTTTTACAAGTAATACTCGTCAATTATTAGCTCAACTGTTTTGGGTTCATGTCCTGGCTACAATATAAATGAATAAACATTTGTAAAACTTGCGACCAACACAGGCCTCGAACCCGTGACCCTCGGCTCATGAGTCGGATGCCACTATCCACTTACCCGCGAGAGCAATTAAATTCGACTGAACTGACGAATTTATAAAAAAGTATATTAACATTTCAGGAAGATGAGCAAATAGCGCATATATATTTCTTCTAAATTAGTTTAACAAGTTGTCAAATATTGTATGAAGATAAATATAATATTATTATTTTTATATTAAACAGTCGATTAGAAAAGTAATTAGTCTCTAGTCAATGAATGGTCTTCAAAAAAGATGGAGAGGATGAACAGTATTGATAGTAATGATTATTTTGATTGCAGTACTGAACACATACTGAGCGATGGATGTGTAGCCCTCAAAGCGCCCACTTTCAACTGGGAGCCCCAGCACTGCGGAGAGATCAAGGACTTTATCTGCGAGCAGACCAGATGCTATTACTACAACTACGGCTCGATCCCCGTCTCTTCGGCGCAGGGGTAAAGCACCTGACAGGTGAGATACAAGCCAAAGCGACTGTACGACCAGTGGCCAGATTCTGAACAGTGCCTTGTCAAAAGTGTAATCCGCATCGCTGCGTTGACCAAATGCACACCGAACGATTGCGTGGCTTCATGATATTTACCGATATCAAGCAAGTTGATTCACAATTGAAGTCATATTAGAAAAGATGTTACCCCACGGCATGGAATCTAGCCTCTGAAAGTATTAACAAAGAACACCCACCCACCAACAGATCGATATCCTGAATTTGGACCAGTCACAACAAAAACATGTGACACGAGATGTCGGTTTTTCACAATTACTCGTTCATCTCACGATCGCTCATTATAAATTTTACAACTAACATTGCTTATATTTTAACAATCATGACCGCCAGAAAACACATTAACTGATTTATTTGGTGGATGGGGGACAGAAAGAGCTTTGCTTGGTATCTCATCATGAATTTGCCACCTAATATTTATTATTCATAGCAAATTCTCAAAAATTTTCAGCCCAGACATGCAAATTATGGCTTTATAAAAAATCAAACTTGCCTGCCATAGACAAAATCATAAGGACGTACTCTTTGAATACTGAACATATTCTTATTTTCATATATTATGCATATTCATCTTTACCCATCACGAGTCATAAAAACATATTCGTTGCAAGTGACTTGAACAGAATTTTGAAATAAATTATTATTATATTATGGGTACAAATCTTAATTTGAACAAAAACGGTTCGATTTATAAAATGGATATATCATTATAAAATTCGAGGGTTTAAAGTCAAACACTATCTACAAAAGTGCAACTTTACAGGAGAGCCAAAAGACTTTTTTTTTTATTTTCTTGGAACTCAACAAAGGAGATGTTTATT
>JAPMAE010003919.1:0-14748 GCA_036584705.1 Rhyacophila sp. 25_7
TAACTATACCCACCAAACATATTTAAAAACTCTGAACCAGTTTCATATAATATTTGTTTTTACAATTAATTAATATTAACGATACTCACTCTGCTTATATTAATATAAAATGATTTTAGTTTTATTTTTTGGTTTCAAATATATTTTACTCCAAGAAATATTCACGTATTCAGTGAAAAAGAAAAATAGTGAAAATGAACAATAGTTATTATAACAGACATATAAATATTTAATTTCTAATGATGATACTTTTATTATCAAATAACGAATTATTAGATTTAGGTTTTCTTCTCATTTCATTCATGTATTTATTTTGATTTTTATCTTGTGTTGTAGTTTCGGGCTATTATTATGGATTTTTTTGCTACATACTTAATGAATTTTCATGCATTTAAAAATGTATATCGCCTCATTCTAAAATTGTTTTAAGTATGGAGAGAATTTCTATAAATAGAGTTCGTATTTAACTTATTGCTATCAATTGAAAATGTTGCAAGACACGAAACCGGTCATAAGCTGAAAAATATATTTTGAAGAAATAGGTATTTTATATTTTTACACAGCGTTGATATTTAAAAAAAAAAATAGCACAAAGTTAAGATTGATTGGATTTAATTATTTTACTTTAAATTTTAACTAATAGATTACCAAGCCTACTTAGAAAAATATATTATGTGGTATTTATAATTGATTAATATGTTTGGCGGTTCATTTTTCTGTTAATACTTTTCTAATATAATATCATTATGCTTTATTCAAAACCATTTGGAAAATATCAACGTGCGAGTAAGTTCTTAGATTTTTTGCTAAAATTTTTTTATTTGCATAATGTCTTATATTTCAAAAAAAGTTAATACTTTTAATTAAACAAAAAAGTTTTCATAAAAAAATCCCATTTTGATTTCCGCCAAAGGCGAAGATTTCAAAAAACTTAATAAAGAATTTTACAAATTCTTTGGAATTTCTATTCAACCGAATGCGAAATCGTTTTAACGCCCCGAGTTGTAAAACATTCCATGATCATAATTTACCAATAGTTAAAAAAACTCAATATGAGAAGAAAAAAAAATGAGAATGCCAAAAAAAAAAGAATACTAACTTTTGGTGTTTATCATTTCCCTTTCAGAACCATCGCGCGTAAAATAGAGGTATACTGCTGGAAAATTATAAATGTTCTATTCAGAGAAATATTATATTTTATTATAAGTTTCTATGTTATTTTCTACTATGACATGCGGTTTGAGATTAGGATAGGGATAATACACAGTTGAACAAAGGAATCCTGGTGTTAGAAAACTAATACTATACAACTTTTAACACACCTACAAATACTTGGACAATATATTGCATAATGAATAAACCTTTGTGTAGTTTTATTTATTTTCATATAAAAGAGAGCTATCTTATTCATTAACAAATAAACCGAATACTTAAATATTTGTAGGTTTATGTTTGAAGGCGTAACAATTATAATCATTTTCCACACATATCCGAAGAAATAATACAATAAAAAATATTTTTTTTTCGAAATAATCACTTACGATGTGATCTTTAATAGTTAAACTATATATATGAATAATTAGGAATATCGTATAAGATTTTAAGTACCTCAATATATGACATTTTACAAATCCTTTCTTCGAATAAGGATCTCAAATATAATCTTTAGGTAAACAAGTTTATTTGCTTTTAAATAATGTGCATGGTAAACGATATTTTCTTTAAACCTAAATACTATATAGTCTAATACTAAGAGTTATAACCTGTAAATGCTCTGTATTTTCCAACAAGCGTTTTACGTGTTTATTCAAGATAATGTTTCAACAACTTCCTGAAGTTCTCAATGTATTCTTTTTCATTCATTATTTTTGTTTAATAATTTAAATATGTTAAGAATATTTAAAATATCTCTTTTAGTAAAAAAAGTATCCTGAGTTTCATATCAGTATTATACAATTTTTACAATCAACTCTCGTTTGAATTACCTTTGTCACAAGATATAATAAAGTTGTCGATACCAGCTCATCTATTTTTTTTTGTAGAATTGGTCAGTTTTTTAGTAAATGTACTAAGTTGTCGGAAAATTTATAGTAGTAATTATATTTTTGCATATTTTTCTTTACATAAATAACTATATAAGAGTATACTAGTGCGTTTTTCTTTTTATTATAAGATTTTTTCTTTTTGTATAAACTTGTTTTCAAAAAATAATAGATGAATACAAATTTGCATGACAGAGATTGAAAAAATATGACAAAAAGATCAATGAGTATGAACCAAGTAGCAAAATATGGCCCAATAGCAAAAGTACTGATAATATATGTATACATCTGTATAAATATACAGGTGGTTTTCAATTTTCGAACATTCAATTTACGACTTTCACCTTTTTTTAGTTGTGCCCATTATGGCATCAAGCTGAATCTACCACAACAGAATAATCTTAAATAAAGAATGATGCTTAATGCAATCTCACTTTTAACCTTTGTCAAATGAAAACTTGATTTAACTTCAAGAGATAAATGAAAAAAATAAATAAAGGAGAAGATTTTGACGACAAATGGTTTATCATCAATTAAGATTTGACAATCAAGAATATGAACGAAGCTTTCTTGTCTTTTACCAAATTTTTGGTCATCATGCCAAAAACTTGATTTCAATGGAGAACATATAGCTCATATACAAATAACAATAGAAAAAGATGCAATGTGATATAAAACTTTATACGAGTACAATTTGAATATCACGTGATAAATTTACAATGAAAATACTAAATAGTAATAAATACTGTTTCTTTATTTATAGCCCTAGTACGCTATATAAAAAGTAGTATTTAATGTTTTTTTAATATCTCTCATTTCGTACTTCTTGATTTTTGTACACATTTCAAGGACCTCTACTAAAGTCAGGGATCACTTGTATATTAATGTTCGTGATTAAATTTTATTCATTCGACTAGCAAAAAATTATGGCTATAGAAAATAACCCCCTCTAACAAAAATATTAGTATTTATGGGACTTTGATGATTTTCACATATTTGTTGATAGTTGTTAGA
This sequence comes from Rhyacophila sp. 25_7, assembly GCA_036584705.1. Taxonomy (NCBI): domain Eukaryota; kingdom Metazoa; phylum Arthropoda; class Insecta; order Trichoptera; family Rhyacophilidae; genus Rhyacophila; species Rhyacophila sp. 25_7. The sequence continues at coordinate 3,057 of JAPMAE010003919.1, forward strand.
CACCAAGTAATTGTTCTATTTTTTTAATACATCTCATACTTATTATCATCAACGATATTTAGCTACGAATTTTGGTGTATTTATTTTTAAAGCATTCAGAAATCGTTGACTGGTGAAAGCATTAGGTATTCAACTTCCACTCGTAATTGCGTTGAATATGAGCGAAAACGCACTCATCGCTATAATTCCAGCAAACGCTTTCAGTCGGCGAATATTTGCATTAAATTAAGGGCCCGAAACGAGCGCCCTTCGGCTCTCTCGCATGGCAGTCGTAATAGAAAATCCGCATTGCGCCTCCACTGGCAAAAGTTTGGTCCGGACGGCACGCCGAATTAAAACGACTGAAGTTTTGTAAAACTATCGCCTATCCGGGCTCAAACAAGCAGCATCCCATATATGCCTATGCCCCATTATAGTCTCTTACCAAACCGTGGCGTTTGTATTAGTCATTACAAATAAGTATTGTTAAAAATATTAATTTAATTTAGTTTTAAATCTCACAAATTAGCACTTTTAACACACTGCATCCGGGAACGTAATCGGTGTCATACATTTTTGGCTTCGTGGATTGGTTATCTCTCAAGATTTTCTATTAAATTTGCTACCTTTTATCAATAAATATACACTAAACTGATGTTAATCATGTCAACATGTGTGAGATCGAATGAGCTGATTTCAACCGGAGACAATATTTGTATTAAGTTATTTCCGAATATATTTGTCAATTATAAAAAAATCTAAGGTAAAAAATACACATACCATATCATGTATCTATAGTAAATACAAAAGTGTTATTGAAATTTGAATTATTTCTCGACCTAATGTTATAAATCTTAATTCTACAAAAAATTGTAATATCTTGGTTTTTTTTAAATTATTATTATTAAACAACTTACACAAACGTTATATTAGAGAATATTTTCATAATTATTTTCTACAATATGCAAATTTGAAATCATTGGCATTAAATTGACATGCCATTTTTATCTTGAATTCTACTTGGTTATTAAAAATCAGATAAAATGGATATGTTCTTAATTTTGTTTTTCAGATATTAGCACTCTAAGGTCTGGAATTAAACAAAAATTGCACTTGGGAATATTTTATGATCTTGAGCTATAAATGGTGAGAATTGTCGAAGTATTTTAAAAAATCAGCTTGTATCATACGCTATCGTAAGTTGTATTTCCGAAAGCATATTGGCATATAAGTCAAATTAGTAGAGTTGAATACAAATTTAAATGATTAACAATATTAAAGAAAATAATAAATTTAAAAATTACGTAATATGTCGATATACAAAATATTGCATAGTCTAAAAAATAGAAAAAGCTTAAAAAATAAATGAAATAAATACACGTCTTTGTCCTCTTTTTTTATAGATAAATATTTATTCAACGCATTATTCAAGTAAAAAATATTTTTCGTTAAATCAATATAATCTTAAATGAAATAAAACAAAGCTATAAAATATTTCGAAAAGCTAAAAGAAAATGACGTAAAGTCCTTATTTCAGCTTGTCAAAATGTTTATGTTCGCTTTTTTATAAAAAGATGTATATCGCTCTATACTTCGACTATATATCCATCAGAGAAAAAACGAAAAGCGAGAAGCTTAAAAATAGGCTTTATATCAAAGAGGTCGAATCGAGGGATTAGATAAAAATCAGGTACTGATAATATAGGCTTTCATACTATGGATTTACTGAAACTTTACAGTATCTAGTATATAGTGTGATCATTTTATAAAATATATTTATTCGTTAATAAAGTTTTTAATGTTCATAAATTTTTAAAATATTTATTAATATAAAATTTTATATCAATTTTTATCAACAACAAAAAATATTATCTGTAGCCAGAATATGATTCCAAAATAGACTAATAATTGGCAACTATTACTCGTAAAAACAACTGCTAAGAAAATCTTCTCATACATGCTCCATGTCGAAGCGGATATTGAAAATAATAATAATATTTTTTTTTTGAAATGACACATTATTTTTTAAAAAATCGGGTCTCAGTGATTTCTGACATTTTTTTAGAAGTGAAAATATACAAATTGGCCAAAATAGTACTTAAATATTGGGCAATTCTCATTTTTTAGAGAATAATGCTATGGATTGGATTGAATGGCCCTTCCGTTTTTTAAATGAAGGCCGAAGTACGTAACTACGCTACTGTATTCATGACTAAGCTGAAAAATATGTAGACTCAATATGTTGATATGTATTTTTTGGAGTAGTTACAAACAAAAATACATTATTTAACAAAAAAAGAGAAAAATATTTTATATTTATGTAAAATTATTCACTAGTTAAAAAAATAAATGAATTGTACAGAGCGATATCTTAGTTAATACAATCGTGACTTTTTAGGTTAAGAGATAATTTATTTCAAAAAATGAAAAACACAGACGGAATTTAATTGAAAGAATTACAGATACGTTTCTAAAATTTGATTTCCTGTGTGAAACTTAAATTATTTCATAAAAGGAGCAAAGTGAGATGGCTTGAGAAAAAATCTCGACCGGATATGATGACGAAAGTTTTAATTAAAATTAGTAAAGTAGACCCTCACTCTATATCTCGTTTCTTCCTGGAAAACATGTTTTGTTCACGACTTTTTGTCTAATGTAATATTTATTACTATATGATTCTAAGGCCATATTTCACTTCGTCATCGACAAAACAAAAACACGCCGAAAAGAATGCTATTTTTTTAGTTTGCTACAACTAACTATTGTATATGGAGGTTTATAATAAATTGTACTATAAAACCATTTATTATTAATTCTTAAGTAATAATTTACGAGTATAACTGTCACTTGATTAAAAGCAATCTTCAGATTATGAAGATTCATATACTCCATATCGGAGTTAAAATGGTAAAATATGTACCAAATACTAAAAATTCATAATTTATTGCATATTGTACACGTTTTTTTGTGAAAAATCCGCACTTTAGTATGATTATATGGAAAAATATACTCGCCATTCTTTTTTTTGATTAAACATAACGTCAAAATCACATAATTGTTTTGATATAATAATAAATCAAAAATAATAATTGCAGCGTTAATATGGTATACTCTTGTATATTAAAAATATTTTTTTTAAATAAACATTGTTTTGTCTTTAATAATGAAATAGCACGATTCATTCAACGTGAATGCGAAGTAATCGATTTACTTAAAACACTATTTCGTAACTGAAAATATTATTTTAGAGAATATTATTCTTGTGGGTAAGCTTAATACAGTAAAACATGCAAAAAGCACTTTTATGTAAAACATATTTGAAAACGTTAATCGTAATTTCATGGATATTGCACTTTTATGAGAAAAAAACGCATAAAAGGTTAACTGCATTCACGTTATCGCTGTGGGCTAACAAGGCACTACAGCTGAGCTTTAATACATACAGTTCAAATATAATTATTCCAACTGAGTAATTTTGATAACCTTAAGTAGGTTAATCAATTTAGAAATGCGATATGCGTGTAGATTTAAACCGACACAGTAAAAACTAACATAACCATTCTTATAGTAGATGTAATGTTTTTTGATTACTTTTTAAATGTATTTTTTTTTTTATTAAACTAGAACACAAAATATATACCATGTATTTTAGTATTCATACTAGGAGTTACAATCCGGGATCCCGACTCTCGGAAATACTGAGATACCTGGCTGAAACGGATGCTTCAAAATACCGGGAGTAAATTCATGAAAGTCGGTATTTTCGATATTTAATTTTCAAAACATATAAATCGCTTTTTTAGTTTCCATGTCGTATTTAAAGCAAAAAAAATCAATAATTTATATAAATTACTCTTTTGACCATTTACACTCAAAATTAAGCATGAAACATTAGATACGTTATCGGTTTTACGATCTCATTATTTCAATTTTACCAAAAATAAAGGAAAACACAAACTATTTTAATGTTTGATTAATAAAACTCTTTAAATTAAAGAGTTGGGAATATTATTTTTGTTTGTTTGATTAAAGTCTGAAGTTAGACATTTGTGTTATTGTTAAAAGCTTAATAAAAATTAGAATGTGATTTTTCTGAATGTTTTTAATTCACTGATAAATCTTTACCTCTAATTTTGAACTTTGATGAAAGCTTCCTTAAATATCGGGACTCCAATATTAGCAAAACTTCAATATCGAAAATACCTGTTTTGGTAAATGGGACTGGTATTACGAACCCTAGTAATAATAAAATAATTGAATGGAAATTACCAAGTAATAATACATGAGATATTACAAGGGAATAACTTAAAATGTATTTTTATTCAAGGAAGAGTTTACCAATTGAACTTGAGAGTCTGCTATTAAAAAATAATTCAAAGAGTAAAATGTGCTTTAACTGGATTCAAGTGGAAGATTTTCATAGTTGAAATAATTTTGTCAACAAATGTTCAAATATAGTTATTGTTTTCCGTATCGGCACAACTACTGGTCGATTAGTTTTATATTTGGGGATGGAAAAAAACTGATTTGAGGTAGTTACAGTGGACACATAGATTGAGACTAGCCAGGATGGCTGAGTTCTTATTGATACAATGCATGAGTTAAATATATATACATGGCTAAGTAAAGAGTCAATCTAATTTAGAAAGTCAGTCAGGTAAAGCCATCGATAATAGCCATATACCCTCAGATACAGAAATCTCAGAATCTTTTTCTGAACCCTCTTCTCTGTGAAGTCGTATTTAACTCGTAACTACTGAGGGGTCCAAACAACAGATCCTCTCTTACGTTTGCTTCTATCAAATGAATTATACAGAGTTTTAATTACTGTAACATATCTCTAAAGACATGGTGTTCGTATGACAATACCTAACATCTGCTCAAGTTATATTTATCTTTCATAATTAAGTTAAAATGAAAGGTTAGGCAATATTATTAAAAATAAAACTATATTTTATCAATTTCAACTGTGTTTACAGTACGTGATTCACATATAACAATGTATGATATCGAATTTTCGCAATATAAGATTTCATATACGGTTGATTTAACTATTTCCTGTTTTATATAGTGTATGTACGTATACAGAGCGTAAAGAAAACTATTTTCTCGCATCGATGATATAAGAAAGTTTCAGAATGGTACCAGAATTGCAATTTTAAATAGGCTAAGCTAAGCTTAGCCAGATTTGAAACAACCCGAGCAATATGAGAGAAGCGAATATATTATATAGTACTCATATATGTATGTGAAGCAATATATCTCTCCATTTTTTATACTGTCATGTGCGAATTTTTATTGAAAAAAATCTTTCTGTTATATCTTTCATGCTTTCATGTTTTTTCGTGCTCATTTTTGATCGACGAAATCTACAATTGTATGATATTTCCTTACTTCTTCTAACAAAATAATATACTAATAATGTTGTACTTACGAGTATCTCCTGACTGATGATCAATTGAGCGTACTTATGAAGAAACCAACTAGCCCACAAACTACTAATAAATAAATAAGCACATTTTGATAGGGAATGTTTAGTTAAATATAATACTTTCATCTTATATCTACCAGAAACTAAATCAAGTTTTTAATCTACTTGTACATTATTTTACATTGCTAAGTTATCAAGTGAAAATTTAAACACGATTATTCTTACCATATGCCTAAAGTTTGATAGACAACTATTTTAAAATAATTTAATGTAGTAATAGGAGGAGTACCAACTAATATCATAGCATATTTATGTGATTGTGATAATTTGGGTCTATAAATAAAAATAATATTATATGAAAAACATTGTGTTCAATTATTTAAATTATAATACTATGAACGCAAAGATTTTTTTCAAAATTATGTCAATTTTATTCAATTTATTATCTATTACATCACAAATTTATTTGGCAGGTTATATAACTATAATGGGCGAACATTGAATTAGTAGTCGTTTTTAGGTGAAACCAGAAATAAGCAAACGATCTGTAGGGAGACACTCAGCCCTACGAACAGATGACATCACGAAAACCGCTTGTTCAAATGGTAGGGTGGCAGCACGTACACCTCCTTGTCTATTTACTCCTAAAGTAGAAATATAAAAATGATTCATTACTCGTATGTGTTGATGTAAAAAAATATATATAAAAAGTTAGAATTTATGGTATCATAATAGCAATAAATAATCCATTTGTATAACATTTTACAGCGTAATGTCTCATTAAAAAAAACTTATAATGAAAGAAAATAAAGATATTTTACAATGAAGTAGAAACAAGTTATACAAACTCGTTCGTAGATATTATTTTTATCATATGTATCCTCTTGAGGAGTAGAAGTAGAAAGAAATGATCGGTCTCTAAGTTTGAGCTTAGGCAAATAGTTTACTTTGTCTTCTTTACTTGATATATGATGGTAGACTATTGTCGCTTATAGTTGAAATAACTTTATTGTTTTGTAAACAAATGATGGAAAAAATAAACATGAACAAACAATAATAAAAACCAAAATCCGATATAAAATATTACTTTAATAACAAGTGTGCCAAAAGCATTTGACTCTTTACTGCATATTTAAATAAATAATATAAAAGACGAACAATTTAGATTTGATATTTATAAATATACATTCAGTGTAATATTTCAAGTTTAAATATCTTGTGTCAAAATGGAAATAGTTATATTTATGTGTTTTCGATTCAAAAAGTACTTTATAATAAACCAATCTAACTTATTCAAAATGAAGTTTATTTGTAAAAAAGCTTCAATATTCTTATTGAAATAGTCGTAGTATATATTATAAACAAATGCTTTGGTTAGGCAATATTTTTGAATGCGTCATTATTTTTCGGCACAGTTTTGAAATATATTTGTGGAAACATCGTCTGTAAAACTCGGACGTGCTTTGTTAAAGAAAAATAAAATTTCTTACACGTGGGCTACGTTGTAATCATACTTAGGCAAAACTTACTCCCATGCCTATTAAAAAACAATATGAAATATTTCACTTCAAGCTATTGAACAATATTTCTGTCAAAATAATGATTTCAAATCGCAAACAATAATGATACGCTTGTACGAAAATAGGATTTAAGAGGTACAAAAAAATAATAAAGTATTGAGTACGTTTTATAATAGTATTTAATAATATTATTTATTTACTAAATACTATGAGAGAATCCATTTTTTTTTTACAATGATTAAACTTTGTATTTTTTTTCACTCGCACTATGGGCAACGTGCAAAAATAAATTGACGCGAAAAAATTGATTCTGCATTGGGCGGTATTAGGCTGAATCATAACTGTAGATATTGTGGGGTTAGTGGATGGATTGAAAATATTTTCTTACAAAACGTCAGTCTTACTAATATTATTACTATTGAGATCGAAGATTAAATATATTTTTTTATTTTCTTTGACATTATAATACGAGTATATGGTAAATCCGGTGGTTGGTTTTTTCAACACCGTACCTGAATAAAAGCATGCTTTTGAGGAAGTGTGGGTTTAATATGAGTGTATTTACGATTAAGGCGTGAACCCAATAGATGGAAAATGACCATTTTTTATTTGAAATTAATATAGTAATGTTAGGATTGTTTAGATCGATATGATTCGTTTTTAGGGTAATTGCTCGACTTTATATTTATAAACCTAATAATCACATAAAAGCTTATAGTCAATACTATAAATAAACTGCCTGGCACGTAGTTGGTGTGAAGTATGATTACGTTATTAATGCCACCATTTATACTTACGTATAGGTAGTTAAATATATTTATATTTTAAAATATTTAAATTTATGTTCTTACGTGCATACGAGTAAATTGATTGAATAATATAAGTAAATAAAGAATTATATATATGAAATTAATGGTAATTCCTATTTTGTAGAGAATTTTTAAAAGTATTTTCCAAGATATGAAGAGTCTAGTTACAAAAAGCGATATAACAACATTTTGTCGAAATTGAGAAAAAATTCTACGTAAAGATGTCTTCTAATATATTCTAATATAATAAATTCTTCGCATTCTACGTAAAATTTTACAATATGTGGGAAAGTTTTATATTCCAAAACCCAATATAAATTTATGAAAAAAATAAAAAGTGAAATTTGTATGCATTGGTATGTTTCAAATCTGGTTGATTCCGATCGTATTTAAATATATATTAAGTTTATCAGCTAATAAGCGCCGTTATTTTGTTCAATTTTAAACCTAGAGAATACGATGAAAATGAAGAATCTTAACATAAAACAAAATTTCTCATTAAAACATAAAAACATTTTTTACCAAACAAATTGAAATATGCATATATCTCGTTTTGTAGTAAGATGCTTTATAATAATAATATTGTAAAAATAATCTTTGTCCCACAAATGAACGTTCCATAATCAGATATAAAAACAACTTAATAGCAGACAAATATTATACTTTAATGTAACAAAGACTTGTATTAGCGGGTGATCTTTAATTTTAATTTGTTTTTGATAAATTTAATATATTTTGCAGAATAATGATCGGTTTGCGCTAGTATTAATTGTTCATAATTTTATTTTTTCGTTACACGTCATAAAATATGTTATGCTATAATTTAACCATAATATACACTGAGTCTCACGGTCTATATATAACTATTTTAGATAGACGATTTAATGATAATTGGAATTTTCAGTTTAATATTTTCTTTTGTGAAGCGTCTACGCATTTGTGAGAATTAAGGGGATAGAGCAATGTCAAACCCTAGCATGTATTAGCGTTAACGGTGCGCATCAGACCCATTCTTATAACATTCTCCCGGGGAATTTAAAAAGGATTTAATTTGAAGAACAAAACAGAAGCCCAATATCAGTAATAATACGACATTTTTACATTATTAACATTTTTTTAAGAATGACAACAAACTAATATGGTTTATGGAAAGAAGTACGAGTATATAAAGCTGTGTTATTATTTCAGTACAGCTTTTTACCAAGAAGTGACAGTAAATAAAATTAATTGTCCTTTAGTAATTGAAAATGATTCCATCCATAACGACATTTTTAATAATTATCAAATATATCAACCTCGTTTTAATTGTACATATTTTCACTAAGTGAGTCACAAGCAATTAAAAACAATGTTTTTTTTTTAATTTTAAGAACTAGATTCCGTAATTCTTCTGTATAAAATTATGTATTATGCCTTCGCGATTATAATATTAAGATTGAAAATCCATTTTCAAAAGACATTTTAAATATGAATCAAATCAAAATATATTTTCAATATAAATAGTTAGTTAGTTGGTTAATTTTTCTATAATAAAATTATTATCATTATTTTGACCATGCATTTCTATAAATATAACTAGAATTTTATATATTTTGTCACCCTCCTAGGTGAGTGGATATCGGATCCTATGTCTGGCGAAAATTGCACATATTTTTTTTATATGCATTTGAAACTAGGATACGGACCAAATTGGTTGAGCTAATAACTGACAATTATTACTCGTAAAAAAATATTTAAAAAAACTAAAGACAATTTTTATATTGCGAAGATCCATATGCTTCGTTTCGGTGCGGATGTGATTAAAATAAAGAATGTTATTAACGATGCACACGCCTAAAAATGTTTTGATTTCACCTATTTCAATATATATATACGAGTAAAAGTGTAAACAAATATCATGTGAATACTCGACAGTATAAAAGTATTATTTTAGCTATATTATATTGCAATTTTATCAATAAAAGTATAATATATCAATTTCAAAATAATAGGAACTTATGGTAATTTAATAACAGGTGTAGGTATATAGCAAGTTGTTTGTTTATTATATATTTATATTATATTGAAAATGTGTGTTGCATATATGTTTCCTATTAATTTTTAAAAATGTTTACTTAAATTTGAGGTTGTTTTCGAGATGACTTTATTATTTCGTTACAAACGAGTAAATAATTACATTCGATGCTATATTATTCTATCTCATTTTTATATACACACCGCACACTGTATACACGCGGGCCTCATATAAAATTCCACGTCATGTACACAGTCTTAACTTACTCTAAAAAATGTACATACGACTATGTAGCCAAGCAAATTTGTGCGCAGGGGCTAAAAAGCGCGGGGCACGGCAGGCGCCCGCGAAGGGTACGCGCCCAATTTATTTTCTCGTCACGCGCCAGTTAAACGTCATCTCAATTACCAACCCGAGGGTCCATTTTTGTTAGACGCGACATGATTCCCAACATTTTTCAAAAAAGCCGGATGAAGAGCCAGCCGCGACTGTATGGAATTTTCTAACAGTTTTGTTACACATGACACGGCCATGCTTTTTGAATTTGATATCTAAGATATACTTGGTTCAGCTTTGATTTGCCAAAAGTATCCACGTTTTAGACGTTTATTCTTATAACTTTAACAAATCTTTTATAAATTGCTTGGGAATACATTTAGAAAACTTAATTCGTACCACGTGTGGAGAATAAATACAAAACGGCTACGAATGAATAGTATATTTTGCAACACATTAATATTATTAAATCATCACATTATTCATATTTGAATAATAAACTGAACAGGTGACAAGACAAGATAAGTAACTATAACATAAGTAATATATAATTGAGAAGAATGTGAAAGCAAGAATTTAAATTGTCGAATCTACGACAATGTAGATTGCTAGTCAGATGCGTATTGACAAATAGTATATACCATTATACAATACTCTCTTATGCTAAAAAAATATTAGACTCTTTTCATTTAATATAAACACATTTTTAATTGATAACCTCGAAAATTTTGAAGCTAGGGCTCTTTCGAGCCATTTTTCGTATATTGATCGTCCAGTCCAATTCATCAGTCAGACATCTCCGAATAACCAGTTTTGAGATATTGACAAAAGCAATATTGTGATGGTCACCCATCATAAATCAAATATTATTGATAGACAATAATAAACTTTGAGTAATTAGTCACACAAAAATAACGCCAGATGCATGAAGTGACCGGTTCATCAGTAAAACATTTCGGGTAATTATTTACTAGTTTATCGGCATTATCTTTTTTGTGGCATATTGGAATAATCTGAGTATAGTGAAATAGATAGAGTGCAACAATTTATACCTACATATTTGCAGTTGCAGTTGTCTGGACGATCGATATATATATCATTTATTTTATAGTATATCTTATGAATTCTACGAGTATATTATCGTATTCTATATGATTTTTTTTTTACATTATTAAGTGATTAAATAGAAAAACAAACAAAAAGTAAACTTAATTTATATTTGTTCTGAAATTTCACTGCGCCTAGTGATATTGTATTAATTTTAACTAAACATATGTAGAAGATTTGCTTATTTATCTAATAGAAAGCGACGCAGCCTCAGGCTTGAAATCGATATATTTAATAATTAGAATAGCAAAGTGACTGTTCTTGGCGACATCAAGACGCTTATGTTGCTTTTAAGTTGACTGTACACGTAATATATAAAATCCCCAGGATTATAATTTATAAAATATTTTGATGATAATTCAAAAAAAACAATACACCACAATGAAAGTGTTTTATTTCACTACAAAAAGGTCCGGGTGAATTATTTTATTACTAGAAGACGATATTGTAAGCATTTTAGGCGAACGGTCTAATATGGATTTTATTATCGTAGAGCCAAGCTAACAATTAATTAATTTCGCAACGTTCAAATCGCACTCGAAATAATCTTTTTATA
>JAPMAE010003926.1:4248-14739 GCA_036584705.1 Rhyacophila sp. 25_7
GAGCTACTCAAAAGAAACTTTTCACTGACGCAAATTATCAACCAGTCCGCCATAAGTTAGAATATTAGTAATTGCATGGGACACTGGCGATGGCGCTTCCTTTTACTAACTAGTCAGTAGCGCGTTAGTAATTAGTTCTAGGCTACTCGACCTTTCGACTCATTTTCGGCTTGAGTTATCCAGTTCCTCGTCCGACTGATTACATGCGGTAATTAGTTGTAGGCTTTTCAATCTATAGTCTCATTTTTGACTGAATCAGCTAGTTCTTCGTCCGACTGATTACAATAACGCTTTTTATTGTTATTTATATCCATAGTTGATAATTATTTAATTTTATTTAATATTTGTTATGTATTAGTGGGATTCCCTCATATTTGTATTTTTGCTGTGTAGTGCAGGGGAGATCAATAATTTCACTAATAGCAAATAACTGTTTTTAGACATACGAGGACTGTAGAAGGTTAAACAGTATGCTTCTGAAATTTGGAGTTCTTTTGCAGCAACGAATAATCAGCGGTCAAAATTTCTTTAAAGATATGGATGAACCCAAAATTTTAGTATAATAGCAGTAATATAGTATCACTGAATCATCATTAGAATCATTATTCATAACCTACAAAGATTGTGATGTTCAATCATCCATGGCCACACAGAAAACTATTGATTTCGACCACTACTGAGTCGACCGCGTGTGCGGAGCATCATCACTAATGAGTTAGTAATCGGGTGGCAATTTCAATAACAAACCGGGTCCGTTTCTTTTGAGTAGCTCCGTGTGCATAGGGCTTAACACAAGTTTATCACTACTAGTTCTGCACGACTATATTCACTAGTCTATCATAAGAATATTACCAATTTCTCATAAGTCTATCAATTGTATAATATAGTACATGTAAACTACTAAAATAATTTTATTTATAACTCCGAGATTTAAATAAAGATTAATTAACTAAAAAATTATTCATAAGAAAAAATATCTCTGAGAACATATTGTCAAACGGTTCGTTGGTGTTTGTAAAATATATAATATTTAATCATACTGGTCATGATAAATAAATGATTTCAAAACAATATAAATCTTAAAACCATAAGAAAATATTGGTCACACAGTTATTTACGATAACTTTTACACAAAGGAACCACTAATCTTAATTTATAAACAAGTTGCTTAAAATATAAGTACTTAAATAAAAAATGTGCAAACAGGAAACGGAAAGCAACTTCGCTTCAAGTTTATCGTCCGGATACCGATAACTTATAGCGACAATATATTATTATTGTGTTACTCATGCAGATATCGAGAGTTTACGATTATAAGTAGTAATAATTTAAACTTAGAGTATTTTCAATAATGCGTATGAAGCATCTATTTAGTTGCAAAAAGCGATATATGTAAGCACATTTCAATATTTTTGGCAACAATGTTTTTATGTTTCAAGGTCAAATTTTGTTTTATGTTAAGATTCTTTATTTTCATCATATTTTATGTTTAAATTATAACAAAATAATTGCGTTTATTAGCTGATAAACTTTAAAATGAAATAAATATTTAAACGCGCGCGAAATCAACCAGATTTCAATGTGTAAACATTTCACTTTTTATTTTTTGTCATGGTTTATATTGGGTTTTGGAACAAAAAAATTTCACACATAGTGTAAAAATGTGTGACAAAATATGTTTATCTCACCGTTTGTAACTAGACACTTCATATATACAATATAGTGATTATTATATTATTTTTTTTGAATTATTTTATATGAGGAATATTGTAGTAAATATGAAAATATTTATTTATTTTAATTAACACCACTACTCAATACAGAGCAGCTTTCAAATTTTACGACTGTTACCTCTTCCGGTTTGTAAAAGACACCGTTCATGTGCTACAGTATTTTATGATTCTAATATAGTCCGTGTAATGAGGTTTTCCTATAAAACAATTTAATTTTCGAGGCCATATACCAGGAGTGGCCAACCTTTTAGATACAACGCGCAAACACTTTTTCTACTTCTTTACGTTCATGGTTGGAGCTAATAATAATAATATGGTATTGTTGTTAGCATAATGATGCAAAGCGCCACATTTGACGCATGCGCCATAGGTTGGCCACCCTTGACATAGACTGAGTCCTCTACAATGGATATGGTCAAAACATTAATTTATTTATTAGTAGGGATCGCTAAACATTTTTAACGATTTTCACTCAGGAACAGAGCACATGAATAGCAATTTTAGATTCGAGAAATAATTGTCAATTATTAGCTCAACTATTTTGGTGAAAAGCCTAATTTTAAATCCATACGAAAAAACCTGTGGAGTTCTTGCCAGATACAGAATTCGAACCTGTGATCCTCAAATAGATGGATGCGCTGTCCATTGACTTATTGAAAGTGATATTTTATGAAGATTTATTATTTGAGTAGAGTATTGAATTGAAGTTTTATTTGACCGATTGATTTAACTTGAATGATTTTGACGATGTCGATTGGAAGTATAAATAAAATTCTTTCCAATTGATTAAAAAATAAAATCAAATATTGCTTAGTGTATCACCACGTGTTGTGTTTTCCCACCATTTTGAGCGTATACCGTGATGCAATGAATGTAAAGTGTTCACCAAGCAAGTGCTGAGAGTCTCACAGGAAGAACTTCTCAAAACTTTGGCGAGAAAGCATTAGAGTATGCAAACAGTTCCTACTGTCATATTTAATAAATACAGTTTCTCAGTTTCTAACCGGACGGTTTTGTTATTAAGCTCCATAAGCTTGGTTTGAAGGATGGCGATTGGCGACAATCTGTATATGTAGTTGTATTATATATATGGCGAAAGTAAGCTGCTAATCATATCATCTGGAAGTGTCCCTATATGTCAGTTAAAAGGAAAGAGCTACTCAAGTCAATTCGACTCGCGGTCGGACCAGTCAGATATAAAGAGGGTTTTCATAAACAGGGGCGGATTAAGATCCTTAGATGCCCTAATGCCCTCTTACAGTTGTAATTCAAAGGTGTTGAGACTTAGAAAACAAGAATGAGGTTATGAATGGACATGTAATTAACATCAGTGACAGTTGGCAATTAAACTAGAAACTTCTTATCTGCTAGTAACCGTCACTTTCGCTGTTCCAAACACGTCTAGCTAGATTTATTCAAAGTTTGTATAACTTCCAATCTGTGGGCACAGTTTTTTTTTATTTTGCAGAATAATCATGATACGAAAGAGAACGCTATATAAACATAACTTATCATTTTTTAATTTAATTTAAAAAATGGCGATAAATTGAAATAATTTAAATGATAAATCTGGATGTGAAAAATTTCTGTGGTGCCCCCCTTTCCTTTGATGCCAAGCACATGCTTACTTTGCTTATGGGTTAACCAGTACTGTCCATAAAAGAGAAATTCTTAGTTTAAAAAAAACTGTAACTTCTTACGGAGAGTGAAAGAGTTTATTCCTTTTTTATTTGTTAGCTCTATCTATTGTAGTAGGTAACTTATTGAATTTAAAATACACCTTGTATTAAACCGATATTCTTCTTAAAACTAGATAGAAATCTTATAATGATTTCCTTGTGAGAATTTGGGGAAATTAGTTTCGCCATCGTTGATTGTCTGAGTGTGCAAATCTCCGTCATGCTATGTGACAATTTAGAAATGTTTAAATAAATTACCTAAGTTTTAGAGATTACATGCACTCAGACATAAATATTATTTATATAATCATGCAAAATCTTGGTCATGTCTGTGAAAATAGTATTATAATTATCTCCTTACAATTATAGGCTCTATAACAGACGTCGGTAATCTATGACATGCGGGTCACCAAGTGACCCATTTGATAATTTCGAGTGACCCATTTCACTTTCGTAAATAACATATTCTATATCAGGGATGGCCAGAGCGTCGATATTTTTGGTCGATCGCGGACCTACATTGTACTATTTCATGTTCAAACAAGTCAAAACTATTCGACATTCCATCTCTTAAAATTCGCTAGCTCCTATTTCTACTCTTACTTCACCTATCTCATATATAGTTACCGCTCCTCGTACGCACTGTTGCAACCGATGTTTTCTCTCATTTCTCTCTTCTCACTTCACCTATCTCACTTACAGTCTCCTCGCACGCACGTTAAGTAGTAAATTTTAAACACTTATACTACATAATACTGTCGTCAATTTGATTTTTTGTATAGTTATTTTTCATATGTGTAAAATATTTGTTTCAAATATATATATATTTAAATTATATAAAATGGGTTTTTATTCTTCTCTCAAGACAAACTCGTAATTGCAAACGATATCAGTCGATCGCTATCAATAATTTTATCATCTAGTCACCCTTAGAAATAAAAGTGTGGCCATCTCTGCTATATAAAAATAAATTATAAAACATTAGCATAAAATAAATTCTCTAAGAAAATATGAATAATACGAGTAGATTAACATTTTGGTTTGATTACAATGTTACAGAATTAAAAATAGGCGTAATACAGTGACTATGTCCGAATTCTATCTATTATTGTCTAAATTCTTATTAATTTAACGACGTTAATAAATAGTTATTGATAATTGTATTAGATTTATAATAATTAGAATAAAAATCTTGTTTTATATTTAGTTTAAAGGCATATTGTTATAGTAAAAAACTAAGAAAAATTTTACGTGTTTAATGAATGACCCCGTAGTCAATTGACCTGACAAAAAACGAGAGTTATGGAGGTTGTTTATAAAGCAATAATCTTTTACCATTAGAATGTTTCAAATAAGTAAAGTGTCATTATAGATAATATTTCAAAGCTCTTAAAAAAACTGTAATAAGCCTTACGAAAGCTGTTACATCCGAAACGAGATATCATCATTACCTATTTTATATTTCTTATGTGTACATGTACGTGGTTTTGTGACAATGCTAAAAGATGTATCATACATAGTTGCTGTTAGATAATGGCTGTGACCTCAGGCTAAAAGGCGTCTTTCACAATAATTATTTGTTGGGGTTTTTTATACTTGCGACTTTTCCCACTTGGCTTGCCGGCAGTGATTTCGTAACGCACACAAAAGCTTGTGGTAAGTGGATGAATCGTCTGCGTGAGGCGTCCAAATAACCGGACGTCGGAGGTTTACCAGTAGTTTTGGCAATTTAGATTCGAATAATATTACCCAATAGAGCAATTACTTATTACGTTAACGTCTGTAGGAAGTGTGAAGTGCAGTTTATGTATTATTATTTTGAATTTAAGGTAAAATTAAATAGTGCTTAAAACAAAAACTGAATTTATAAATGGGATGCGTTGTGAATAATTTTCGTTGAACGAAATCAATGTGGCGTTAACTAACTGTAAACAAATCTTTGATTATTGTCCATTTTAGATTGAGAAATATTGTAATTGCGGTTCCGGAATAAAACATTTTTTTTATTATTTTATATGCCACATTTTTTTGATTTTATATAGTATGTGATTAATAAGTATTCAATTAAATGAATCTCGAATAATTTTCATTGAAGCGTTAACCAACAGATATAATTAAATCATTTCTGTTTTTCATTTATTGTCATTTTTTATATTAAGTCTTTATATAAAAATAGTGCCGCTTTTACTCGTATTCGCTTATTTCTATGAAATGTAGCGTCTATTTCCAAAGTGAACTTATTTCATTTATCGTTGGTTAAAAAACAAATTAAAAACAGTCTGACCGTGTCCATGTGTTTATCAAAATTAGTTTAGTTTAAAACGATAATAAATAAAAACTTAATTTTCTATATTTGAGGCGTGTATTTCCAATGTAAACTTATTCTATTGTAGTTCAATAAATTTGTGGCAAATGACAAAAAACTGTTTACGGTGTAGATATCACAATGTTTTTGTTATCTACATTGCAAATTATTGTATTTGACACTACAAATGGATATAACAAAAAAATATGTAATATCGACACCATAAACACTCTCTTGGCATTTGCCACAAACTTGTTGAAGTGGAATAAGTTCAAGTTGGAAATACACGCCTCAAATATAAAAAAAATAAGTTTTTATTAATCATCGTCTTAAATTAAACTAATTTTCATAAAAACATGGACATGCTCAGACTGTTTTTAATTTGTTTTTTAACCAACGATTAGTCATTATTAATTAACCTCTCCAGAAGTGAGTTTTTTAATGATGGTTGCACATTTAGGTGAAAATTTTTTAAATTATTCTATCTTTAAATTTTATTAAATGTATATAATATTATTCTTGTATAATGTTAATGTCATGCATTTTATTGCTTAATAATTGATGTATGTATACGTCTATACATCTTTAAAGCAAATTTTGAGCGAACGCATAAGTACGTCCATACTTCTGGACAGCTTAATATGTTTTTAATGTTAGTTATAGTATTAACATAAAACAAGTAATTGATTCTCACATACACAAAATACTTACTTTTATTATTAAAGTATTTCTAACGTTTACATAAATATAATTTATCGTAGAAGTGTAAAATCACTTGTAAAATCAAAGCAAAACTATTGTATTTTTCGTAAAATTGAGAAAACAATTGAAGAAACCACATTTTCTATTCATGGACGTAAATTGAATTTCATGTTCTGTTATGATTTGATTTAAAAATCTGTATATAAAAACGGACTACTCTCGCACGAAACGTCACCACCAACTAAAAATTTCCCGAATAAAAATAAATAATCAATTAAGTTAATTTTTAAAGTGCTTAACAGTATAACACAAGGTTTCTTGTTTATGTAGTAATTACCCGTAAACCATATCACTATAAATACTAGACGATAAAAAGCTTAACGAAACAGCGTTAAAGAAGGTTTTACTGTTTTTCACTTACAATACAGCGCTACAAAAAATTGCCGCCGTGTGCTGATTCAGGAATAATTATATTATATGCAAACTAATGAATCGGCAGAAGTTTTGAGTTTATTTAGGCTTCGAGCAGCTTAATCGATGTTAATCGAGGAAGCGCTAAATGAGGTCTTACTGTATATTAGTAATTGTGGCGGCGACAGAATTACCATGCTTTAAAATATTCCCAATCGGAAAAATTACGCGTCAATTATTTCCTTATTTATAGCACCAATTTTAATATTCATATTATGTATTTTTTACACCAACCAATAATATGTTTTTTTTTTCAGATCAATTCGTAGAAAATTCAAAATCAACATTTATGGATAAAATAATTATGCTTACGCATTGATTATATGAAATTCGGAAACCTAACTGAATTATAATTGAGAACTCTGCATATTTTATGTGCTTCCGAATATTATTTATTAAATTTCAAGTATTGTATGGATTTGTATTGTGTTGGAACCGATTATTTGGAAAGTGAGTGCATATTTGACGTGAATTTAGGAATATAGTTTAAATTCGGAACAAAGTTTCGTGTCGATTAGGATTGCAGAGAATCGCATTAGTGTGATGTGGTACTATTGACTACTATTGAAGTGAAGTGATCTGGTGTTGCCATCATGGAAGGCATACGTGCTTTCGCGTTTATGGCTCTTATGGCTGCAGTACTGGCTGTCGAAATTGGTGAGAATTTTAAATTTCATTATTATTTTTCTTTATTTATAATCAGTTTTATGCATGTTTCACTGTACGTTTTATTTTCCATACTGGTCATGAATGTAAAGACTGTGTGTAATACGTGGTTTTAATCACTGTTAAACGTACTTTAGTATCTATACTGGAATGTACATTTTATTTCTGCACTTAGGTGCATGGTGATACCGTCTCATGCGGTTTCGCTACGGACAGGCTTAAAATAATACGTGAGGATTTTTTTTCTTCATTTTTAAAGTATCAAGAAGACGGCTGCGAATAGTCGTGGTTGTGTGTACTGGCGGGTCAGTGGTGGTCCTCGAAACATGTATATTTTACTATGAAAAATTTCATTTTAATTATTAGGAGCTGAAAAAGTAATTGAATCAATGATATACGGAGTTCTGAAAAAAAAATTCAAGATCAGGTACGGCTGTTATAATATTTTCAATTGGTAACGAAAAGTTAAAAATGAGCTCAATTTATATATTTCTATTTCCCCGTACTAAAGAAATTTTAAGAAGGCGCAGTGTAACATTATAAAAAGTTGGTCATACATGAGTTTATCATCTTAGAATATAAGAAGCAAAAGAATATATAGCTAATACAAGTTAAAAATCAAAATAATAAATGAATGTAAGGAATATTATTTACTTATAAAAATAACATTATATAAAGTAAAATGTTAGTTTGTCACTAATACAATTTCTTGGAGTATATTTCCAATCAAAAAAATTAAAACGAGTATTCTTCAAAAATTTTTTTTTAGTAATAAACTCTCTTGGAGTAAGTTTTAATTACGGTTGCACAATTCGATGAAAGTTTTTCATTCTAGCTTTAAATTGTATTAAATGTATTGTTGTATAATGTTTATTTCTTTTAACCATATCTGTTCCGAAAAGAAGCATATTGATCTCCAGAATGTGAAGATTGTTTTGACAGTTTTTACGAGTATTAATTGTCAATGATTAGCTCAATCGTTTCGTGTTCGTATCTTGGCTACAATACAAATAAATAAACATTTGCAAATTGTTGCAACCAACACGGGCCTTGAACCCGTAACCCCCGCTTACTAGAAATACGCGCTATACTCTAGCATAACAATAGCGATAATGATGTTTATTTGATACTTCAATAATATGTACGAGTATTTCATTGCTCGGTGCTAGATGCACATACACGTCTATACATCTTCAAAGCGAATTTTGAGCGGACGCACATTCGCGTTCAAAGTCCTAAACACGTTAACTATTGTATATTCATTAACAGTAGAGTCTCTAAAACGCGAATTAAAACTAGAAATTATAATTCAATACATATAGTCTTATAAAGTTTAGAGACAATGATAATAAAAAGCGACAAAGTTTGTTTATATAATAAAATTATCATATTAATTAATCTAAAAGGATAATAATCTTTCCTAAAATAAAATTAAATAAGCTAAATACAAAAACTATGTCAAAATAATAAAACAAAAAATAACAGATTTGGTGATTGTGTTGTGACCCAGACTGCCATGATTGGTATTACAAAATGTGTTAATCTGATTAAGAATTCAATGGTCATTTAATTTTGGTAATCTAAAATTTGATGCTAATCCGTCATTGTGGCACTTTAAGGCTTTAAGCGGGGGACAATCCCAACAGTTGCTTTCTAAAAGATAAAAGACTTTAGCAATTTAAATTATTTTACTGTTATACGACTGACTGTTATCACGCAATAATATTTTTTGTTGTGGTGAAAATTGAGATACACCGTTATCTAATACAATAGAATACATCAACAACTCTTAAATATTGCTTTTTCTATATAAATACCTTCCCATTTTTTTCTATAAAATAAATCACAATACTATAAATGACACTGCAATGTTGAGCATGACATAATTGTGCAGTATTGTCAAAATAGAAGCAATTAAAATAGCTTGATGTAGTTTAGCGAATAAAATATCCGCTTCGTTTTTATACACGGATTTATCTGCGTAATAAAATTCATGTTTATAAGTATGTATATATTATGAAAGATGAGGCATTATGCCTACATCAATCATATTATTTCTACTACTTCCAATGAACAGCTCGGTACCATAATCCTCAGGTATAAATTCCTTTCATCAATGATCGTAGATTCATCCGAACGAAATGTCGGCATTAAGTTGGCGTTCAAGGCAGGTCTGGGGAATCGATTCAAGCAAAGAGCCTCTTACAAAAATATTTGGTGGGTTAATTTTATTATAATTTATTATTATAACGTTAAATATACCATGCATTTTTATGGCGGTGAATAAGAATTATTGTCTTCTGGAAGTCTTATTGATCCTATACGTTCACTTATTAAGCCTATGATATCCAGTAATGGTCAAGTTTTTTGGTACAAAGTGTTGCGATCAGTTTTTGAATGTTCTTTAAAAGTATGTGTAATTAGTCTAAATTATCTCTATATTTTTTTAAAGACAGAGTGACAGTTCCTTATATTTATCAGAGATATATTCTGTCCTATTTATACGATTTGAAGTAATATATTTTTATTATTTATTTGAATATATTGTTCCTTTTAAAAGTTCCATTTGATAGATGAAAAAAAATAGATAGAAGAAGAAAACTTTGAATATTTTGAATGTATGTTATATTTTTTAGTTTATTTGTATTTTTTTTTACTTAATAACCGTAATTTAAATTATATCGACATTTTGTCTCGATATATCGATATCTGATATAAATATATTCATACAATATAGATACTTTAAAAAATATACATCCCTATTCTGTCAAGGGTGGGAAGTCGCACAGAGAAGATTTTTTTACTTGTTGAAATTATTGAAATATACATATCGTAGATTAACTTTGTTATAGAAACCAAAGCTGGAACTTAAAAAGCAATTTGCCAACGTTTCATCATATTCGGATGAACGGCTTAGAACCCTATAGGGAACCTA
>JAPMAE010003931.1:0-14736 GCA_036584705.1 Rhyacophila sp. 25_7
CGTATTAAACTTATAATTTGTGATGTTCATAATATGTAAAATAAATAAATAAAATGATGTGCACCAAATCATGTATCGTTTATAACCTTGTATTTAAAAGATTTTGGTATGTCAAATACATGGCGGTGATGTATATGTTAATTAATCAACGTATATTTTTAATTTAATAATGTAAATATTATTTTAATTATTTTCCGCATATTTTAAGCGATAAACTGAAAAATATATAAAATTTTCAATATAAAAAAAATGCAATGTAGGTTTAAGAATCGCCGGTAAATATCCGTATAATCTAATACTTGAAGGTATTTAATTCAATCCAGGGAGGGTTCGCTTCCTTATTATCGGTCCAAAGCGAAAGAATCAAACGTTCGTAGGACCTCAGTTGCTTCGTGACGATCAGCCATTGCTCGGGGTTCGTGACACTATGCAGTGAAATATGGACGAAAAAACCATGTACTCAGGCCGATATCGACGGGCGTGAGGGTGGGGCGATAAAATATTGTGACGCGGCGGTATGGCTCCTCGAGGCGAGCACTGAAGCGAAACAGCGCTCGAGTTACAAAAAGAATGACTGACCCAAAACGACGGTGTTATTCTATAACGGTGAAGTTTTAAGCGAAAAAACACAATTCTTCACACAAAACTGTTAAGATAATAAAGATTACTTAAGCTAAAGTTATAGTTAACCGCCACAGTTAATTTTGATCAACAGATCAGCGATAAATAACTGAATGAATTTCATCGTTTTCTTTATATCATTCTCTCTGCACAAAAAAATGGAACAATAATAACAAATTATCTTATTTGGATGACTCTTGGAAAGTATTAGATCGTCAATGCGACTACAGGGACAATACAGATTGACCAGACCTAATATAAAGCAAACCGGAAGATACTAGTTAACTAAAATAAAGAGAAGCGATCGATTTTATTCTCATCCTAATTCGTATATAAATTCAAACGAATACGTTATAATTAGACACAATTTCTAAGTAAAAAAAAGTTCGGTTTGAAGAAGAGAATATTTCAAATGAAATTATTGTATTTATCAGTGCGCGTCGACCCATGAATGTGTGCGCTCGTCTGTACGAGCTCACACATACGTGGGTTTGACCACCTCCTTATTAAGACGTCGTACGAGCCTAGTGAAACTTTGTTTTAATTTGTATTATAACATTGAATAATATATTTTTAAATGACTGTATTTTACAATTATTTTAGATTCGCGAATCTATTGCAATGGTATATGGTTTTTAAGAAGGAAAATATACTATATAATATACTAATGCTTCGTCGGCCACCTTAACGCCTTGAATCAGAGCCGATTGAAAATGTCTGGGGAATTTTGAAAAATTATATTGCCTCACATAACGTAGGACAAACTTGCGAATGGAATAATAAAGGTGATAAATAAGCGATTCAATCAATCTGATGCATAACGTGGTTTAATACTTGTCAAAGAAATTGAAGAAAAATACTAACGACACTACGATATGGAAACAATTCACAATTGATTTGGGTGAAAGCAGCGAATCAGAACATTCTCTTGATTTATCTAGTTATGATTCAGAATGAAAACACATTAACAAATTATAGGTACGTAATAAATTATATTATATTTTATTTTAATAAAGAAATACGAAAAAAATAATTCATTAAGATTAGTTACATTTCGTTTTGTGTTTGCCTGTACTTCTCAACACGTACACATACATACTGTGTCTGTACAAACTGAACGCACACGTATACACATGCGCACATATAAATGAAATCTACTATACTTTGTTCATGAACTAATTTACAAAATAAAAGTCTTATTTAAACGTTTAAGAAACAAAATTTTCTTGTTATCCAACCGAATGCATTACAATTAAAATGATGGACGGCATGATATGCGAATATACGAATATAATAGATAAATACAAAATATAAAATACTTTTTCTTTCGTTATTAATCCAGACACTTTTAAAAGTCAAAAAGCGTGTCAACGTCCACATATATGCCAAGGTCAATAACCTTAATTCCAGATATCTAAATTAAGCCTCCAGAATGCCCAGCCGGCGTTATTCAATAACAAGAAGGAATTGTTGAATACACCGAAAACCGAGACGATCGAAAGAAATTTCGTAGATGACAAAATTTTGGCTTCCGTCCAAATCGGTCTCGATAAATTCACTCGATAATGGTTTGGAGACCTATATAGAAGTACCATTTTCAATAACGAATGATGAAAATCGGAGGTCAATACGAAAATATTTTTGAATTTAATATGTTTCGCGATGAACATACTAATTTCGACTCCAACATATTAATTAAAACAAGATGTTGTGCAATTATGAAAATTATTTAATTTCATTTAACACTCGTAAAAATTTTCTTTTTCCTTCAGTAATTAATCACATGGAAAATACAAACAGTTTTTCCGCAATTGTAAAACGCATGTTTTTCACTATTTTTGGACTTTCAAATTAGCGGTGCGTTACTAAATCATAAAGACTAACAATCATTGTCAAAAATGCGACTGTCCTGATGATAAGTGGAGGTGAAGAATTATTGTTTTGGCACACCTAAACGGTGTGTCAAAGAATCGAAATGAGGACACGTGTATATCAGCATCGATTTTGGTGCAACCAATATGCGATGCGTAATCAGCAATAATTCTGTCTTCAAATGAAATACAGAAAAATTGAACACTGAATCTAATGTTTCAGATTCCGATATTTAACAAAGTATACAGATTTTAAAAAAAAACCCCCCAAACCCTAATATTTTATTAATATTTCATTTTCATTCATTTTTTTATTGTATGACTTCATTATAAAAAAGTTATTTTTCAATATTTTTAAATTTTAAAACCTTCACAGTAAAGCAAAGTTAAGTTGTTGTTTTTTTAAGTAATAGTTGTTAATTGTTAGCTTAACCATTTGGCCCCGACTACAAAATACATAAATGAATAAAGTTTTGAAACATTTTGCGACCAGCACGAGATTAGAAGCCGCGATTCTAGGGTAGTATAAATCAGGTGCTTTGTGCACTAACCTACAGCAGGCGATATTATTATGAACGGTATTTAAAAAACGGTTTGTCTTATAATCCAAAACTAGAAAATGCGGTATACATATCAAAGTACGTTCTGATATCGTAAAAAATATAAACTGCTCCAAAGTATGTACTAAAGTTGTCGTGCTGTACTTCATTGAAACGACTTTTTTTCGTTACTCTCGAGTGTTCGCATTTAATATTTAACTGTATGTTTGAACAATTTACGGCACAATATCTTCATTCAAATATTCAAAAGTGAAAAATCTCTCCCGTATATCGGTCATACTAGAAAAGCTTGCCGTGTGCTGGTGCGATAAATTTTCCCGAGGGCTTGGCAAAACATAGACCCAACGACAAAATATTTGTATGCTAATTTTGAATAGATTCCGGTAATTGCTCGAGCAAATGTGACACGTAATTGGACCGCAATGGGACAATTGTGCTTCGTACGTGTGCTACAGATTTCACATTATTTTGATTACGCCTGGCCTCGGAATTGATGATGGGATTCCGGCTTACTCAACCGTAGAGATAATCTGTAATTCGCTATTGAAATGATGGCCGTTTCTGTTCATAAACATTATGCTAGGTTAGGTTTACGGTCAACGATTATGTTCAATCATTTCAGTTTATGGTTTAGCTTGCACACGTGGCCCCAATTTAAAGTTAATTTATATGTCGATATAAACTTGTGAAACAAATAGATGTGGCGAACTATCGGCATTTTTTATATTCTAAAGTAAGTACATATAGAACGTTTTAATTAATATTGAAGCCTACCATTTATTTGCCAGCGTAATGGCTAATACTCCGAAAATCACTTGGACAGTTAAAACAAACAAAGGATTTCACATCCGTACTAATTGAGCTCCGCGAGTAATTTAGTCCCGACATGGTGAATGTCTTGAGAGCGAGGAGACCCCAGCTAAATAACTATGCAAAGGTAGGTGACACCTAGAAGACGAGGCAATTCTATTTACTTATGAGTAATTTACAATAATTTGATGTCATTTCTTTAAAATAAAGAATGCAATTATTTTCTTTAATTGTCTTTATAATATATATATAAATATTTAAAAAAAAATAAGTACCTATAACATATTGACCTACATTAAATATTATTTTAAGATAAATATTTTTAATGAGTCGAGTCGACAAAGTTTGAAGACCACCGAGGTAGACCAACGGTAACTAAACCACAGCTCTGCAAAGATTTTGATCCAGACCCGGATTTTTGAGGTAATCATAAGTTTGTTTGCGAGAATTTCTGAAAATGTACCGCAAAAAAGGCTATATATTCAATAATATATAACATTAATTCAAACATTGTTATCAAATCAAATTTAGTTAAATTAGTTGATGAAATTAAGGCGTGTATGAAAAAAGCATAGATGTTACAAAATACTGCATCGATAGGCGGAATTCATTCCATTGCGAACACGCGGCCAGCACCGCAAGCGAATAAAATAAAGCGATGAAAACATGCATAAAAAATGCCGATCTTCCGGTTCGCGCGCACTCGTTTGCAAACGAGAGACGAGAACGGTTGCCAAAAAGGCCCACGCTGGCGGATAAGCCAAGACACAGCATGAAGCGAAGATACTCGATTTTGGCCAATGTATCGAGTGCCTGATAAACCGGTACACCTAATACTATCGACTGGTTTCTGATGAGCTTACAAGATAAAAATGCATTTTTTATTGAAGAAACACGAGACAAGGTCAATCATTAAGTGATATTTTCTTGTCTGTTTAGAATCGTCTTGTCATACCAGTGTTTCTTCTTAGTTAAAACGGAAATATTCAGACTAAGGAACTCAGTGTTTCAATCAAAATAAAACACTAATTAATGAAATTGATATCTTATATAGACAGAATCGTACACATACACAGCACATAAGCCTCAAGTAAATAAAATAACTAATAATTTCAACTATAAAGGAACACTTCTATGTATATAGCAGTATAGTATTATTCATTTATCTGTGCGCGCAGTCATGTGTGTATGTGATGTTTGTACAGACGCAGTATGTACGTGTGCGTGTTGAGAAGTACAGGCAAACACAAAACTAATTGTAACTAACCTTTATGGATTATTTATAATAAAATAATTCATTAGATTGACATGTTTTTATAATCAAAACTCGATGCATAAATGAACAGATAAATATTCTGATTCGCTGCTCTCAGCCAATTCCATTGTGAATTATTCCTCCATATCATTATGTCGGTAGTATTTTTGTTTAATTTCTTTGATATGTCGACAGGCATTAGACCACATTTTTCCATCAATTTGATTGACTCGTTCATTTTCTCTTTCGTTATTCCTGTCGCAGACTATCCTACGTCTGTGAAAGACTATAGTTTTTCGAAATTCCCCAGATATTTTCAATGGGGATTTCCTTTTATAAAACCATATACCATTGCAATAGTTTCACGTGTTTAAATAGTAGTAAAATTCAATATATAAAAATATATCATTGAATGTAATACATAATACTAAAGAAAACCAATTTTCTCTTCGTCGAATTGTAAGACATATTATTTTTGTCGTTGGTGTATTGACATGACAGAGCGATAAAAACATGTCCTAATAACGAGGTGGCTGAACCACCACTGTGAAACAAATTAAAATTGCATCTATATGACCCACAGAACAAATAATACATATGACCCCACGCACGCATCGAACCACGTGCACAAATACATGAATAATACTATACTTATATGTTTATAGTAAGTGGTTGAAGTAACGTAGAGACTTAGACCCATTCGATATACAACAAAAAAAATATCAGCTAAATCCACAATCTGAAAAGAGTCACACTACTAGTGATATAGCCCAAAGAACCGAAAATACTCGAACAGTATATAGTTCTATATACAAGGAACATTCCCTCTAATTTTTTCATTGTATGTACGGGAAAAAGATGCGATTGCGAAAATATGCACATTCATGCATAGATAAAATTAAGTAGTAAACATAATCTATCACGAAATCATAAATTACATCATTCAAGATGTTTTTATTCGAAATATGTAACATAATACGAGTAAGTATTTAGTTTCCATGTTCCGCACACATCTCAAAGAAAGGAAACTGAGAACTTATCATAAAATATTAAATGAAGTATATAATTGTGCAAAATAAAAATATGGATACAAGTTCCTTTCTTTGAGATGTGTGCCAAATGTAGTAACATGTGTGCGGACTGTTTTTAACAGATGTGCGGCCGCACACGCGCACACATTAGAGGGAACGTTGTATATAAGTACAATATAAAACGTCTAAAATGTAGACTATGAAATGTCACTGAAACGACAGTACAGTAGAATTCTGTGAAAATACGCACACGCACAAGAGTTACAGTCGATTTGGAGGCATTCATGTAAAAGTGTAATTTGAATAAACTACGCAAGATAAATTTATATAATAACACAGTGCTACGAACGCACAGCTTCGCTCCGAGCTTCTGTATATCTCCTGCTGTTATAAATTCACATCTTTTTTGATAGTCAGCTCAAAAACCAGTTGCCATAAGTTTCTTAAAAGAGTTTTATGAGAAGTATATTAATTACATTGTTACTTGCCTAATATGATGCGTAATCCTTGGTTTTTCAAACAAGTTCAAGTATTCATTGTTGTATTGTATTTTCAGTTGGTCAGTGCACTGAGCATCCGACTACTAATTTGAAAATCCCAAAATCCATGTCCACGACATCTTGAAGCACACAGTTTAAAAATATATATATATTCTAATTCCTGTATGACCTTTGTTGTATTTCAAACAGGTTTAAAGTTTAGTGCTCGTGTAGAACAATCTCATGTCGCCCTCGTAGGTGAGTGGTCCCGATGGTATAGGGTTCCTAATCCCATAGCTGACAAAAATTCCACACGTTTTTCGTGTGCATTTGAAATCAGGACATAGTATAAATTTGTTGAGCTAATAACTAACAATTATTACTTGTAAAAAAATCTGGTAAAACAATCTTCACACTGTGAAGATTCATACGCTACGTTTTGGAGTGGATATGGTTAAAATAATAGAACTATATGTTCCAAGATACATCATGCATTGACAAAATGATCAATGTTGGGCATAACACATATATAATTATATAAATAATAAAAATGATCGTTTACTTCTAAACACAAAATGCACCGTTCATAAATTACACAGATACATGCGAGTATATTAAAAGCTATAACCGTTTAGCAAGACTGTCTAATTGTCCATGAACACAATTTTAGCGATCTAATTTAAAGCATATATTAACTTCGTCAAGAATAGTTAGCCTGATTCTTCTGTAGGTGATAATTAACCCCAATACAGTAGCTGATTTCCATTATACGTACACCTATCAAAGTGCAATCGTATCGATTAGATGATGTCAACATGCATTGACAAGTAAATTTTGTAGATAATGTTGTTTGACTTTAAGCACTCGATGTGTGGTACTAAATATTGTAAATAGAAAGGACAATAATAATATAGTACTGTATATAAGAGACATTTCATTTATTTGTTTAATAATGGACGCGTGTATTTCCAAAGTGAACTTATTCTACTTCAACAAATTTGTGGCAGAAGCCAAAAACTGTTTACAGGGTCAATTTACATATTTTTTTGTTATATCCATTTGTAATGTAACATACGATTTGCAATGGAGATAACAAAAAAAAATATGTATTATCGACACCGTAAACATTTATTTGCCACAAATTTGTTGAAGTGAAATAAGTTCACTTTGAAAATACCCCCCTCAATTTGACATCTAAAACTTCACACACTGGGAAATTTTATTCAACGGTAATTTCGAATATTTTTCGATACAGTTACTTTCTTTCAAAACCTTTGGGGGTAGAACCGGACCACGGGCCATTGTTTGGTGGCCTCTGGATTAGTCATAAGTGATTTCAAGGTTCTACGTCCCAGAGCAGAGGCTTTAGTAACACGTCGCAGCCAAGCGAAGGCCAACACGTCGCATCATCGCTTTTGGTACACCCCTACCAACTACGTGGCACCCCATTTCAGTTTCCAAGTCACGTGATTCTATTACGTCGCGTAATAGATAACGATTGCTCTGAGACTTTCTTAAGTGTCGTAATTAAATATAATAAAAGAATACATTCAAAATGCGTGCGTTGAACAGTCTGCAGTTATATGCTTCATTGGGGGGGGGGTACAGAGTATTTTAATACCACCTTCTTCGATTTTTATAAAAAATAAAATACGAAACTGCCTGCAATCAATAAATCTCATATAAAATCTGTTTCAAAAGTTTAAACTTTACGTGTCCGGGCCGACAATGTCAAGATAAGCATATCACGTAATTTGTAGTTAAGTGAAAAAAATAATGATTGAAACTCGCAGCGGCATTCCGATCAAGGATATAAATTAATATATTATATTTTATGTAAAACGCCATCATCCCGATATCGTAATTCAACACGCCGCAAATAATACACAGCTGAGGGTTTCAATAGAAATATATACTTATAGCGAATGTAAATAGGCAATAGCCTTCAAATTGCCATTCCCGTCTACGGGAGACTATCTCGACACCCTACAAGATTCATGTTAGTTCCGAAAAATACGACGACCAAAAACTTATCTTCTTTGTTATATGAGAAATTAGTTGCCGGCTAGCCTTGAGAAGAGGCACCTGAAAAATTCAGCTACGCAAATCGTCTTAACTACCAAATATGTACGGATATAATATCGTCGATTAAGCATTTGAGTTTTCTGCGCCCCTACAGGAGTACAAATTTTATCAAAACAGAAACTCTCTAGAATAGAATTGACAGGCGATATTTATAATTTTACAAAGAGAATAAAACAATCAATTTCCCACATAGCAATGAAGACATAATTTTATTTTTTAAAAATGTATTTTTTAAATAAAAAAAAAACTTGTTATGCCATATGTTATTGTCGTTATTTGCAGACCATATGGCCGTTAGGCACTAAGCTTGGCGGATTCACTCGTAAAAAAGAAGTATTTGACGTTTTGTCACTTAATGGTTTTATAATGCAAAATAACTCTTTCGTGACATTCAAACTTAGATAAATTAACTGCCTTTAAGTGTACAATAACAGATCCTTAATAGCATGGGGAAAAAAACAAACTTTCCTGGGAAAAAGTAAACTTAAATTTAATAAATATACAAGGAATGCCCGATACCATATGGCGTTTATTGTAAGCGAAAGTTGAGCGTTCAATTAATAAAAACAGATTATAGACGCCCGCGAAAAGTAGGGTGAGATTAGGATCCCGAATTTTAAATTAGTTTAGAGTTTATTCAGAGCAAAACAGAATGTAGGCCGGTTTATTTGGGTTCAGATTATGAAATTGTTGTGAAAACTCGGATGAAAATTGTTTAAATGACTTAACTGTGAGACTTCGAATAATATTACCTAGGGTAATTCAAAAATTATCCGCACTTTCGATGTTGAATTAATACTTTAATAAGAGACAAATAAATCAGTATATCGCATTTTTTTAAGACGCATTTGTATTACTCGATTATATAATATATATATACCGGGCTCCAACCCGAGAATACACCATTATCTTCTCTTCTTCTCCGCCAGAGAATCAAAGAAGCGAAAAATTGACGAAGCAAGTTCATAAGTACGAGAAATATACAGAAAGTAAGTTTACTGTAGCTATTAAACAAAAACAAAACGTACATATATAAACAAAAAGAAATATATTGCATCGTCTAGTATAAACCTTAAAACTATTTTTCCACGCAATTTCCACCATTGTTTAGGACATTTAGGACGTTATAGAACAGCACAAGTTTTTGTATGCTTCTGTCATAGAACAGCATTCTTTACCTGGGAGAGAGTTATCAAGCTGAATGTCTACATGGTGTTACATGGAGAGGGAGGGTAAGAAAAACATAAGAAAAAACGTTACGTGGTTTATGAACGACACCTATGAGTAAAAGTATTTTCAAAAATTAATATTAATAAAAAAAACTTGATATTGAGTGTTTAGGTAAAAGAGATTAACCCTCAACAACAAATTTTACAGGAGGCACAAAAAACGTTTTTTGGTGATTTTTAGTCAATGTCACATTAACATAAACTTGAAGTGCATCCAATAAATTAAGGTTTAATGCTTTTTTCCTTTCCACACAAACGTAGTAGGTCGTTCTTTTTTCAAAATCTCAAGTTCAGCATTTTCGGCTTAATTCCTTTTGATAGAACGTATATTTAAATATGTACATTGTATTCTCAAATAAAAGCTCTTTTCAAAAAACATGGGGTTAAGCCCTTTTGCCTAAACAGGGTCGATATGATTATAACACTAGACGTCCATATTTACAACACTATTATATAAACAAAGCATCCATTCTACAATGGAACCGTTTCTTGCCAGAAAATAGAAAAGAATTCCTAAGTTGCTTGTATTTTCAATATTGAAAAAATAGGTCACGAAAATATAATAGATAGCCAGATGTCTATATATTCCGAATCCGCGGTCTTGGCACATGAACGCCGAAGACGATCAATCACTGCTGAAAGCATTAGGAATAGTCCAATACTATACAGTGGAGAAGAAGACACGCACATCGCCGCAGTACGGCGACGCTATCCTTATCAGCCGGCTTATCGCAAATTTATTGCGTCGGGTCGGGCACTCCATTGGCAACGCGATATGACATAACGTAACCTGATTCAACGCTGTATGACTTGGGCACAAACAGGTGCGCGCTATCTACTTAAAGGTACGCATAGTAAGTTATGCGGCATCGCGTTCGTATCGAACGATTTGGCCTGGCAGATTCGGACGAACCTCATACAAAATAAAAAATACGATATTTTTACTAACGTCTCCAGAGTGAGTTTTTTAATCACCGTTGAGCAATTTGGTGAAAGTTTCTTCAATTTTAGCTTTAAGTTTGAATTTTATAAAACTTATCCAATACTATTATTGTATAATGTTTATTTTATGCACACATAAAATATACGAGTAATTTATTGCTTCGGTTCTTGACGTATATATACTCGTACGTCTATATCTTTTCAAAGAAAATTTTGAGCAAACCCATATGTGAGTCCATACTCTGAACAGGTTAATTCGATTACATACATCTTGCCGCTAGTGGAAATACTTAGATAAAAAAGAATAATCAATACGTTATACTTAAATTTACTTAGCATGTTATATTATGAATACGAAAATATGGCACAATACAGTTCTCAACAGTACAATACAGTACCCCACGAACAACGAACGATAAGGGGTAAATTTTCATATATTTGAGAAATAAAGATTCGAATTACTTTGTTCTGTTTATCATTGTTCTTTGATAAAAACCAATTTTTAAAACCTTGTAGCACAATTTAGGAGTGAAGGATAAGCCTCAATGGATTAAATGCTCACAGGGATCCTCCATAAACCACGTAACAAGCCAACATCTACGAGGCGGTACAAGGGGGAGGGTGGGCTAATATTTATTGTTCAGTAATGCTTCTCATCCTCAGAGTGGATAGGAGTTGACTGAATATTTCATTCCTATTTAATGTGGAAAGTAACGTAACTTTTGAGGAAGAGAGAAGAGAGGAGGGTCAAGCTAAATGTCGCTAGGGTGTTACATTTATAAAAAAAACGTAAGAAAAAAAGTTACTTGGTTTATGGACGACTACTAAACTAGGCGTACATTGTATGATTTGAACATCGAGGTATTATTTTTATTTTCGAGATTGAAGCTTCTGATTGAAGTGAACGCTTTGTAAAATGCATAATATTGTACATTTCGAACATACTTGTATCGTGCTTTTAAACAGAACTTTCAAAAAGTTCATTCTACCCAAGAAAATTGCATGTTACTGAAAAAGCTCTTTGTATTACGTATCAAATTCATATTTCTACTGTATTTCGTGCATGAATGCGAGTATAACATGAAAACTAGCAAAAACGTGACTTAAAAAATCAAGAAAATATGTAGCATGTAACACAAAAAGAAAGAAAAAAATATAAAAGCACGTAGTAATATTCTACTTTAAAGTATCCTATCACGACGTAAAGCTTGCTTCATTTCCCTAGGGAGAGATATAATTAAATTTCCCTGAAATGATGACACATTTTCAAGACATGTTTCATTTATATCTCGGTTTGGAAAGAGTAAAATTTACTTCTGAGCCTTGTATTATGTAATATTTCAACATGTAAGAGCCATCAAAATAATCCAAAGATATTCCTATCTTTTATTTACATTTAAAACATATTTAAGTATTTCCACAATTTCATGAGAAGTCTTATTGCTTTCAGAACGAACTATATATATATATCGACCGTGTTTAGGCAAAAGGGAGTAACAAAACTCACAAAACAAATTTAACAGGAGTCACAAAAAACGTTTTTTAATGATTTTTAATCAAAGTCGCATTAACACAAACTTGAAGTGCATGATGGCCAATAAACTAGTGTTTTATTTTCATGAACTGATAATTTAAAAACTTATGAAACAAAAAACCATAAAAATTGAGGGTTAATGTTATTTTCATTTCCACACAAACTTAGTAGATCGTTCTTTTGTAAAAATCTAAAGCTGAATTTCGATAACAAGCATTTCGACATAAGGAATCTTTACTTAGCCGTGCATTTTTTTTTCGAATAATGCGTGGTGTCGATTCGTAAAAAATTGCCGGTTTCTTGGGAAACTTGCGGTAATTCGTAAAAAAAACAATGCATTCCGGTCCCCTCGTTTTATCGCAATGATTTTTATTCCCA
Organism: Rhyacophila sp. 25_7; assembly: GCA_036584705.1. NCBI lineage: Eukaryota > Metazoa > Arthropoda > Insecta > Trichoptera > Rhyacophilidae > Rhyacophila > Rhyacophila sp. 25_7. Next base: position 12,796 of record JAPMAE010003931.1, read on the forward strand.
AGGCTAACAAAACATCTTATAATTCGTAATTTCCAGGTTAAAAAAATCCCATTTATTTATGTAGAATGATGCGCTCCTTGCTTTTCCGACACAACATCTTCCGTCAATTCGGTTTATTAATTTGCCTCTAGGAGCCAATAGGGACGATTCATGCGTTTACATTTTCGCTTTTTAGTTAGTTCAATTGCAACCAGCGACCGTGTAAAACGAGTAGTGCGAGTTATCAAAATTACTGATTATTTTCAATTCGAATTTTCTCTTCTTTTTTCATAGATTTTACATCGTTTTAATATGTAATTTTATTTACATATTATAACACAACTCGAAATTTTCCGATTTTTACCCCCGATTACTGATAATTAACTTTTGTGAAAATCCCTACAATTCATAATTAACCTGAGGTCCCTTAACACTACGAATTATCAGAAGTATACAATATTATTATTTTTAATTCCCAACGAATAATGATGCTTAATTTGAACACATTTTTCTCAGATTAATAACAAAGTTGAAATTATAAAATAAACAGATGAAAACGTACTGAGGTGCAGATTTTGAAGCTATATTAATAAATAAAATAATTGACATGCATTTGTCTGTACAATACTAGTCCATAGTTAACTGATTAAGTACCAAAAACCAGTTAACTCGCACAACTTAAAACGTAGTTTGCTAGACAACTTTGAATATTTAGGATGATTTTAAATATGAAAACCCAGAGACATGACTATAATAGTATCAATAAAAGCAGTCATCACAGAGAATCATTCAATATACTTTCAAACGAATTATTAAGGTTTTCTTTTTTCTTAAGATTTCACAGCTTGCCGGGTTGTGACATTATATCCTCAAATATCTTTCCCTAATATACTTACGGCAAGTCTTTTATCCGTTTACAAGAAGTGTCTTTTCACCAAGGAAACCAAGGTGGGCGACATCGACATTTAAAAATCAAATACTGTCGTTATGTTGACATATTCAGTTCATTAAAACGAGTCTCTCCGTTAGATTTTGTTATAACAGCCTCATGTACAATAATAAAAAAGATTGCAGATAGGAAAAACATTTTTATGTGCTATGATAAAAAGGCGTCGAAAATAGTATGACCTATTATCGATTTGACATTTCAAATGAAAAAGAAGCGAGAAAATCATATTTGTAAATATATATTTACAATCACGCGATATTTAAATTGATATAAGCATAACGAATTGTCGTTATCAATATTCAATATATAATGTGAAAGACATAAATATCCGACAATGCGCATATTTAAGCTTCCGTTATCCCCGAGGAGATCGATACGAACGAGCGTGGGCTGCCAATAGGTTAACAAGAGTCTCGCTTATTCTCAGAACTACTGGTTCGCGGTATCCTAGGAAAGCAAATGCTCTTTTTATCACTGTATTGATTAGATATTGTCTCGTAAAACCGTGCAGAATTAGGGTAACATGTGCACGTGTGAAGTCGGCAATCGTTGAAATCATCGTTCACAAAAAAAAATGATGAACACTTGATAAAATCTTGAAACAATATACCGTCGGCGTACTGGCAAACGACATTAAATAAAAAAAGACCGTTTTGATTGACTAATGCAGTTTGGTAGATTTTTGTACGCTCTATCATTTGGTAAAACAAGCTTAGCCATATTTCTCGGAGTTTTTCTATAATATAAAATTGTCAATACCTATTACGTCAATATTAATATTTTATTACTGGAAAAACACATTAAACCGACTAAGGATTGTTTGGCCGATCAGATTAAGTGTTTCTAGATGTATTATATAGTCATAAGATGCCCTTAAATTTATTTACCGTCACTATGTGCAACCACGATTATGCGCAGTCGCTTAACTTACACGGAAGCTATATATTTTGACCTACATTTTAATTTAAAACCAGCCCGTAGCGGAGCCGCACGGGACGGTATCGCCATGCACA
>JAPMAE010003936.1:0-11556 GCA_036584705.1 Rhyacophila sp. 25_7
AGACTATAGGGATCATAGCCACAGACATTCATTTTTATATATATAGATTACTTTATAGATGTAATTAAAATAAAACAATGATTCTTAAGTTATTAAACCTATATAAACTAAACCACGCTTAGTTATTATACAATTTGATATACACATTATTGATTGAATAAACTAGACAATAATATAAAATATGATCATTTTTATTAACGTCGACTAAATAAATTGAATCTTAACAAATTGTTAAGATAGTAAAAAAAAATAACAATACATACTAATGATAATAATATGTAATTGTTATGAATACATATTAGATACTCGTATTTAATATTTATACTATTTTCAATTTCCCTTGTGTATTTAGTATATAAGTGTTTTTAAAGTCAAATATTTTTATAAAGTCAAGTTAGATCACTTATATAGCGGCATTTAAGCTGTTATGTGATATTTTTGTAAGTATCGGTGGATAATTGTATTTGTTCAATGATTTTCAACTGATTGATTGGTAGCCACAAAACGTAAGGTTGATATTAGTTATACAAATTTAAGTGTTAGGGCAAACGGAATTAACCTTCACAGAAAAAATATTACAGGAAGCACAAAAAAGTTTTTAATGATTTTTAGTCAAAGTCACATTAATTCAAATTTGAAGTACACGATGACCAGTAGATTATTATTTTCCAGCTCTGATAATTAAAAAGGCTAATAAAAAAACACCATTAAAACTGAGAGTTAATAGTATTTTTTTCCACACAAACATCCTAGGTCATTTTGTTTTAAAAAAAAATTAAACCTGAATTTTGATAATAATTTGACATTTTTGACTTAATAGTTTTTTACAGAACGTGTATTTAGTTGTATATATTTTCAAATAAAAGCAGTTTTCAAAAAACTGAAGGTTAAACCCTTTTGTCTTAATAGTGTCAATATATTTACACTTTTATCATTATGTCTTCATTTTATACAAATAATTGTGTTTTTAAAAGATATTTATTGAATTTAAAAATAATATTGCGCCTTTTAATTATTAAAATACGATAGCTGTAAAATATTTAAAAACTAAATATGTGCGTCACTGTAGTTTGGTTTATGCCGTAAGCGGCGAGGTAAAAAAATGTAGAAACCACTTTACCCGCAAGCCAATAAGGAACGTTAAAAAATACCAATGTTTCATAGTGACAGGATTTTCTTAAGATGTTTTGTGATATACTCAGAGACGAAAGTAGTTTATATTTCTATCAAAAATAGTTCCGCTAGCGTACATTGTATAGTTACGTCATGAATTCACAATATTTTGACTTACAAGTGATTTATTTGAAACTAATGTCAAGTCTGTCTTAAAATGACGAATCTGAGTTTTAAGTATCACATTTTTTCATATTTTTGTTGTTATTAAAACTGTATATTATATATACTTTGGTTTATAATAAATACAAGAAAAAAATACTTTAATATGAAGCGTCTAGTAACAAAAAACGATATAAGAACATTTCAAATTTTTGACAAACAATATTTTTATGTTTTAAGGTCAAATTTTGTTTTATATTATGAATCTTTATTTTTATCTTATTTAATATTTAAATTAGAACAAAACAATAGCATTTATAATCTGATAAACTTAATAAAAAATACTTAAAATTAAGATTAATTAAGATTTGAAATATTCCAATGCATGAATATTTCACTTTTTATATTCTTTATAACTTTATATTGGGGTTTGGAACATAAAATTTTTACACACAGTATAAAAATGTGCGTAGATTACGATTATATTTTTTTTCTTGATTTTGATAATATGTGTTTATATCGCTTTTTATAACTAGATGCTTTATATCATGTAGAAGGTGACCGTGAAATCTATTGTTCGTATGAATGTGAAACTTCAAGTCTATATAAAACGAAAAGAAAATAAAATATCTAAAGAATATTTTATCTACAATACTAAAAGTATTATGTTTGTACAAATGGCAAACATTTTTACCAGTAATATTTCATATTTAATGTTTTGATACCAAAGAGACTCAAGTGAGTAAATTATTTTGTTAGATACGATGTGTTTAATTAATATAAATCTTTTTAAGGAAATAGCACAATAATAATAATCAGTTTTTCATATTATTTTTTATAAAATCATAAAAATTCGTTGAAATACTTCATAATAACAAATTATTGTTGATTATGTATATATAATCAGTGTGCGATGATTTTTTTTAATAAGATATTTCAAGAACTCTTAAAAGAAAATAAATGGTTAATATCACAGTATAAATGAGTTTAGAAAAATACTAGAAATAGATATACCTAAAAAGTGTTTATTTATTGCAAGTTGATATAGATTTAAATAAATTGTGGTATCATATCAATGTCATTGCTTTGTGAAATATATAAATCGTTTTCACCATGGATCAATTGTGACTAATAAATGATAACATACCGATGACTTATGAGCATTTTGATTATGAGCATTTGTATGCTAATGATTAATTTTCATGTTGATGATTATCGCTTTCAACTCATCAGCTGAGAGTCTGGGTTTGAATCTCGTAGTTGACAAAAGTTGCATACCTTTTTTCATGTGCATTTGAAACCAGGACATAATCCAAATTGGTTGAACTAATAACTGACAATTATTACTCGTAAAAAATCTGTCAAAATAATCTTCAAATATTGTGAAGTTTCATGTACTTCAGTTTAAATCGGAAATGGTTTAAAGAAAAAAATGATTATTCTTAATTTTAGAGAATTTCTCGCTATCCATTGATACTTAACATAAAATATCTTCTAAATATGTACGTTTGCATATTTTATGTTCAATAATAGAGTAAAACTTAAATAGATAATATAAATTTTACTCATAATATAGTATTCTTTGTTAGGTTAGTGGATAGCGCGTTCACTGAGTAAGTTGGAGTTGCGGGTTGGAGTTCCGTAACAGGTAGCAATTTTTTGAAATGTTCATACATTTGTATTGTAGCCAGGATATGAATCCAAAATGGTGAGGCTAATAATTAACAACTATTACTCGTAAACAATAACTCTTAAGAAAATCTTCACTTAGTGAAGATCCCATATGCTTAATTTCGGAGCGTACATGGAATTGAAACGAAACTAACAATATAGTTGAATTATTGATTTGCTTATTTATAAAGAAACTTATATCATGAGTAATATACCATATCTAATTATATACAAATTAATAAAATATTTACTCTAGTTAAATAAACTCCTATTTATTTAGGACTTAGTAAAAATTCTGTAGTATTTGAAAGTGACAGTTAAAAGCACACGATAACATTATAAATATTTAACGATTCATTAATAAAAACGTTCTTAATTATAGTTTAATGATTTGAATGCTACATAAAACATCAAATCATTCATTTTTACAAGAAAGTATTCAAATAGCGCTTTTAAGGATTGTATCAAATTTGTATTCATGATTCATATTAAAGTTTCATTTGAATTTACGTTTTACCAAAATATTTTTTTTACAATCAAGCTATGAAGAATATTTACACATTGTACGTTGGATGTAAACTTTTCAACAGTCCGCCGGTAAATACTTATATCAGCATCCAAAATACAAAAAAATAAATATCATCAGTCAATTTCAATATAACGAGTGTTAAAATATTCAAAACATCACTTAAAATGGATTTATTTCAAAATATTATGTCACAGATGTACAGTATCGGAATACCTTTAATGTATGGTCAACAAAATAAACAAAATAAAATTACTCAAAATTTCATCATTATTCTCATTATTTTTTTAATCATGTCCGCTCCTAAACAATGCATATATATCTTATGTCTTTATAATATGAAATTTTTTTATGACAGATTTTCACGAGTAATAATTGTCAGTTATTAGCTCAACCAATTTGGTCCACGTGCAGGTTTCGAATCCACATGAAAAAAATTGTGCAAATTTTACCAGTTATAAGATTCAAACTCTAGATCCTCTTCTCGTGCATCAGTGTACTATCTACTCACCTGGGAATCACTCACTTTATTATTTTTGGAAACGAAAATTGTTGATTATGAAAAATTATCAAGTACTGCAATTTTATATATAAAAAAAAATGTTGTTTACTTATAAAAGACAGATATGTTATGCAATAATTAGATTTTTATTGAATTATATACTTAAGAATCGTATTATTTTAATTACCTTAATCATGACTAAACCATAAACTGATATTTAGTCGTTAAGTTTTAAATAAAATAAAATATATACTATACATATAAATTGGCACTCTTCGTTGCCTGTGCAAATATCTTTAGATCAGAATAAAACTGGTCCCTAACAATGTTTGGGCCGAGTAGATACACTTTGATTTTTTTCCCTTATTGGAAAGCTCTTGCTTTAATATGCATCAAACAGCCGATGGGGTGTTGAAGTCGAAAAAGCAGTGTCACGTCCCGGAAAATTTATCGGCCTCACTTGAGAAGACACTTGGTATGCGAAGGTTGCTACCAAAAAACCAGTGCTTTTTTCATACGACAAAATGTTCCGGAACGGAATATTAATATCAATAAAACCTCACATTTTTACAGGTGTCTTGACAAATATTTATTAAGCCTAAAAAATTAATATCAACGGTTATTTTGAGTAATTCTTCACAATTTAAAAAATTATATTATCTATAATAATTTCAAAATCTATTTTTTTTAAAGATGTTTAATTTACTTTCTCTATTCAAAATATTTTGCCCTCTTAGATGAGTGAATTACAAATTCCATTCACAAGTTGAGGGTTTAGAGTTCAAATCTCATAGCTGGCAAATATTGAACAGAGTTTTTCATGTACATTTAAAACCAAGACACTGACCAAATTGGCTGAGCTAATAACTGACAATTATTACTTAAATCTGTCATAACATTTTTCACATTGTGGAGTTCCATATACTTCGTTTTGATGCAAATATGGTTAGTAAAAAATAAGAGTTAAAATAATAGTACCATGAAAAATAATTAACAAATAGTTAGTTTGTTAACAATAGTATATTGTAAACTTTTTTCTATAAAATCCATTTTAATTTTAGTTGTACTGCATATTAAGCATTGTTGTTTTTAGTATATATGGCATTACATAATTATTTTTATAGCTACAACTTTTTTTGAAATGGTGAAAAAGACAAACAGTCCAGATTTTGTAGAAATAGTTATAAAAACTATGTTACTATTTTAATATAGTGCATTTTTTTCAATAATAGTATGTATAATAAATTATTTTAATTTGTAGTTATTTAAAAGTATAAGATTTTGTATGAGATAAATAAATGCACCTTCGTTAAACTAGTGGATAGCGCGTACGCCTAGAAAGTGGGAATCACGGGATCAAGGTGCATGCTGGTTACAAAAATTTTCAAATGTTTATTCATGTATTGTAGCCAGGACTTGAGCTCAAAACTATTGAGCTAATAATTGACAATTATTACTCGTTAAAAAACTTTCAAAAACAATTTTCACATTGTGGTGATCATGTGCTTTGTTTTGAAACAAATATGGTTAAAAGAAAGAAGAAAAATAAATACTCTTATAAAATTGGTGATATTTGTATTTGACCTAATATGTTTTACTTATTTTTTTAAAACTTATAATTTTTTTTACTTGTATAACATCTGTACGTACTCGTAGTATTTTATATTAGTCTATATATATATATATATATTATTTAAATGCACAATATATCCAGTGAATTAAAGTTAAATTAACGTTTATATGCTTTGTTTGTAATATATATTATTAATAAGTGAACTATGAAAAGATTTAAAAACGTTATGCCAAGAAGCATTTCAGCGCAATGCGGTTAAAAAATAGCACTGCTATGAAAAAAGTTACATGCAAGATTCGGTCAATGTAGACGTAAAAAAGATGGACAGAGATTGAGGAAGAATACGAATGAATAATTCGATTTCGTTTGTGTTGAAATGCAACAGTGTCATGAATTTTAAAATTATAGTTTTTATATGAACTGAATATGAAATCTAAATACAAAAAATAGTCGGTTTTATTGTGAGATATTTTTAATACTTTTATACATTAAAAATACTGATTGACACGTATCGATAAAGAGATAAGCGATTCTTTAATGATAAAGTAAATTTAAATTTTCGTATGAAAGTGGCTATTTGTATTAAGAAAAATGATATTCCTTGAAGAAAAATATTTATAGAAAAAAATTATGCTTCTAAGTTATATCTACAATATATACATTAAATGATATGAATTGTATTGTAGTTAAAAGAAAAAAAGATAACGATATCATAGTTTGATAGTATGGTGATAATTTTACATAGAACAGTAGATTTCAAAAACATTTTTTTAATAAATGTTCAAGTATTGTATTAAAATATTTTATTTTGAAAAGTAATAAAGACATTTTTTTTTAAATATATTAAACTCAAAAATATTTCTTGAATAAAAGTAATATCAAGTTTAAATATTGTAATTGATAATTATAATTTCATACAGTCCTCGTTATTTATTGACTGTTATTAATTAAAATTATTGTTGTTAATAGAGTAGTTTAAAATATATTATAGTATTTATATATATGCAGACTGTGTGTATTTTTTAAAAATATTTTTGTCTATATTTAAAAAAAAAAATAGTATATCTGAACACAATATTAAAAAAATGTCAATTTTGATCGACACAAACAAATTAATTTAAGAGTAACAATAACATTTATGAGTAAAAAATCATTTGATACTTATTGATCTTGTTAGTGTCATTGAAAAAATAGAGTTTCTTTGGCAAACTTTAGAACTTTAAAAAGTCTCAATAAAAACTGCATTTCTGTAGTTAAGACAATTGTCCGAAAACAAAATAGTTTTTTTTTACCTTTTTGCTGGAGTGACGATTGTATCTGGCTGGGTGAAGAAGACAGACGTATCGATCTATGGCCATGCAGACTAAGATCACTGCACTCTGTTGACTTAAAGCACCTCTTAATAAAGCCTGAAACAATAAAAAAAATGACAGCTGTTTTTAATGGCGCATTCATAACTTTCTTCATTAAGAATGGAGGTGAGAGAACTATAATGTCAAAGAAGATTACGAATGACTTGATGTCAGAAAGATTTTTTACAAAGATGTGATTTCAAAAAGTACCAAAGTAATATTTTATTTTATTTGATTTGATTATTCTTAAACATATTTTTTGTAAGCTTGTAATTAAGTTTTTGTGACTGAAAAACAACTAGTTTTACATTTTTTTTAAACAAAGATATTTTTTAAAAGAAATTTTGAAATTCATTTATTTTATCGTTGGTAAACCTTTGGTAAAAGTGTACTAAAAATCCAATAAGACATTATCTGTTATGACATGTTTAATTAAAAACTGATGAGCAGAAAAAAATAAAACGTAAAAACTAAATTCCTTTATACATGACACATAAAAGGCTGTCTTTTTATATAATAAATATAACAATAAATAAAAAGTATTTCAATTTAATTAAGATTTAATTTGTTTATAGAAGAATATAAAATGAAAGTTTTAATACTGATTAAAATACTTGAATCCTGTCTATTGGAAGATATATACGTTGATTTTTTTTCAGCAGTATACTATGTGTTTGCATCTGAACCATAAGCGTTTATTAGAGATATTTTTATATTTTTCAGCATTTATGAAAAGAATCAAAATATTCTTAACTGATACTTTTTTTGTAAAAGGATTTTTTCTAATACAATTTTTACAGTAATTGTTGAATAATAAATAATATATTGAATTTTAAAAGAAAATTGACTTTTAAAATGGATTTTCTAAATTGATAAAAAAAAATCAACGTAATTTAAGCATCAAGTAAGAGTCTTTGTACTTTATAATTTAATTGTATTGCATCAATTTATTATGTTGGGCTAAATATTTCAATAAACAAAACGTATTGTACTTGAGTGTATTTATATTGCATTAAATATTTGATATATAAATGAAATGTATGAGATTTTTTCAGGTTAAAATTATTCATAAGTTCTTCGAGTTATAATAATACAAATTATTGCTTATTAGCTCAACTATTTTGAGTTCAACATCTGGCTACAAGTAGAAATAAATAAATAATTGCAAAATAATAGTGACTTGTATGGAATTTATATCAGGGTCTCAAAAAAGCGACAACTAGGTTTGAGAATTTATTTTTTGAACTAAATAGTAACATACTTTTTATGCTTACTTCCAAATAACACATCAATTTATATCAAAACAGGATAGAAAAAAAACAATGTTATTATTTCAATATATTAATTTTTAACTAAAGATTGACATTAAAAAATTAATTTCACAAAGTAACATTGTTAATACGCATAGTTTATTCATTTTTCCGTTAACATAGTTTTCTTTACGACAAAAAAAGGTTTTCATCTTCAACACACAAAAGTACCCATCCCACTACGTTGTAAAGTGTATTTGTATATATTCAAGCAGTTACTTGCAAACATAGTTCAAATACATATAAAATGTAAACGCATGCTAGCGAACAATAACACATTAAGGAATAAATTTACTTTCTGTAATCATAATGAGATATCAAAAGAAAACCTTATTTTAATTATAATATTATATGTGGAGTAAGTACGTAGTAGGTAAATCATTATGAATACTTATTTGCACTGAGTATATATTTTTGCCACTTTATATTACTTTACAGCATTACCTCGAAAATAAGATCCGGTTTTATATTATTTGTATATTCAGAAAACGTACTAAGACTCATTTTTTGGGTAACGCTCACATGTTTGTTGGGAAACCCCCAAAAAAACTAAACAAAATCTTATGTTTTCATTTAAAAGAAAATAATTGTAGAAATATGTTTTTAGTAATAATTTATTATTTATCTGATAGTACGGTATATAACATACTTATAGAATAAAATATAATATATAAAAAAATGAGAAATATGTCAAAACAAAAACATTACAAAATTCAGTACATTTATTCGGAGCTAAATATAGCTACACCAGATGCGTTCGTTCTGATATTGCGAATGTAAAAAGTCATAAAACGATAATCTATGCAAATTTTAATAGGTCTTATTTTCGGGGTAGAGATTATTTATATTAATACTATCCTTAAAAATCATGTTAAATTTTATTTTCAGAGCAGTTCTTATTTTTAGAGAAACATCGTAATACTAGTGGTAAATTAATAATTCAAATTAATTAATTAACTCCTAGTCGTTAATTTACACTATTTCATAATATAGAAAAATTTTACTGGCCTTTTATTAAATATTTTATCATCATAAACAATTTTCATATTAACATCATTTTTGTATTACAAATTCTAACAATTTTTTTTTATTTTTTAACTAGTCGTATGCGTAGTTAATATCATAATAATTTACTTTATACATTTTTCGTGTAATCAAAAAAACACAGCAGAAAATCTCATTTCAAGAATAAATATTTAAGTTTTTATAAAATTTTAAATTAAGTAGTAAATATTTTTGTATTTATATATTCTTTATCTTTTGTAACTTGATAAAGTAGAAAAAAAATAAAAAACACTTTTATAAAGTCAAAATTTAAAACTCGAAATGCCTGAAGGTATTGATATTGTTTTTATACATTAAATTAACGAATTAATTGTTAATTTTCCTATGTATAAAAATATATTAATACACAGTCAATCATGGAAATCAAAATAAAAGTTCTCTTTACACATTAAATGAGTCTTTTTTACTTAGAAACGATAACAATACGTGTACTATCAAGTACTGACGATTCTTATTACTTATATTTTATTTAAATTTATATTCCATTAAAATAAGTTTTTTATTTTAGTTTCTTCAAAACAAAAAAATAACAACAAACTAAAAGTATCGAGTTAATTATAACGAGATTTATTTGCATATTTATAGATATTCACAAGTATTAACAATAAAAGTTTTCTTTTACATTTTCTTAAATTGCATGCTTTTTTTTTTACATAAGATTTTTTTTTCAAAATAAAAAAAAATTGAATCTCTTCCCAAATATGTTAGAATAATAGTTGTTGGTTTCCCAAAATTTTTAGCCTTAAACCAAAATGGCAACTTGCCAGTTTGGCCGTCATACAAGTCGAGAATATTATAGTCCTAAGCAAAGCATATTTGTGGACATTAAAGACGAAGCTACGCAAAAATTCAAGCGTATGATTCTTCAGAAGATATTATTATTTAGTTCCACCCTAATAACTTATCCTTTTATCAAATACTTGAAAATTTAGAAGAAAAAATTTGTAAAAAATGAAGACTACTTGAAAGTATTTATTCATATTTGAAAGTAATTGTGATTTTTTTGTTCTTAAAAATAAACTATGCTAATATTTCTGAATCACTTGATAAATAAGTATGTCGCCGTTTTATATGGCATTTTCAGTAACAGTTAGCGTATGGTATATAAAATATTCTATCATTTTTTCAGATGATATGAATTTCTCAATAAGATAAGAATAGTTTACTGCAACTTCTTCTTAGTGAATACCATATTTCAAACCGATAAATTTATAACAAAACCTAAATCATAAACATGAATATATTTTGAATGACTGATGTTATATTTGTATACTATGTCAAAAATGGCACTTTTTGCTATGGCCGTTCATAGTCGTTATGGTATTGCTTTCCTTGAATAATATCTAACATAGTATAATATTCCTTTCGATACTTTTTTTAGTAGTGTTACAACATCGTTGAGTATCACTGGAAAAAGTGTGAATGGACAGTGGCATCCAACTCACGAACAGAGGGTCACAGATTTGAGGCCAATGCTGGTCGCAAGTTTTATAAATGGCTATTCATTTGTATTGTAGCCAGGACACAAACCTGAGACGGTTGAGCCAATAATTAAGAACTATTACTCGTAAAAAATGAATTTAAAAAAAATGTCACCCTAAAAAGATTCCATATCCTTCCTATCCTATCTTATATCCTATCTTAGAGCGTATATGGAATTTTAAAAAACTGGAAAGAGCGTAGCAAGATATACTACATTATGTAAATATCTCATATTTTGGTTTATCTCCTAGTACAGATATACAAATCGATTTTATTTTAAAGATCAATCTTAAATCAAGTATCTTTAATATATAGATGTAAGTAATTTTAAGAAAGTTTAAAAACGGATAAATATACATAGTTATTAATTCAATCGATTACATATTATTTATTATTATCGTGAATTAATAACACAGTTTTTATAGATATTTCTACAAATATTAAACAAAATATATTATTGTTGTAACACAAGAAGCCTGCTTTAAATTTTAATAAAATAATTTTATGGAAATATGTATAAAAAACTGTGTTATTTTTTCAATTTAATAGCTTTTCACCAATAATTGACAGTAAAAAATATTAATTATATCATTGCATATTGATGATTTTATAAATCACTTTATCATTACTATTTTCTATTTTAAGCATGACCTCTAATTATTAAATATTATTTTTAAATATAATATGTAACAAAAAACGTGTATTTTGCCACCCACATATTAAATCAAGAAAGCTTAACATAATATGATTTTTTGAACCAATATACTTTTTTCGAAACAACATTTGATACGAAATTAAGC